>JAHWFP010177137.1:19599-29699 GCA_023313725.1 Lithobius niger
CCCTGACTGTCAAAGCTTGTCCGTGTTCCTTCTAGGTCTTGACTTTTTGACCCTTACTCTTAACATTTAACGTTCCCTTTTTTGTTTATTAATACCTGTTACTTTTAGAATTGTATCTAAACTATAAAACAGTGCAGTTGACGGTAGGCTACTGCCTGCACCGAGAAGAATGCACTATACATATACCCAGTTTTGAGATTGAGTACAACTTCCTTTTTTATGTTGCTTTCACGTTTTAAATTTTTGTGTGTGAAGGAAATCAAGCAATAATAAGCAAAATTTCAAAATGGCTGACTCATTACAAGATGGCGTGGATTACAGATTGATAATGACGATGGCACATTCATTGTTTCAACTGTTAACAGTTATATCGTGTTCACTCTAAGCTTGAAGGAAATTGGACGATAATAAGCATCATTTAAAAACGGCCACCAAATTTCAAGATGGTGGCCATTAGAGATTACCAGTAACGATGGCACATTGGCTGTTTCACGTGGTATCAACTGTATCGTCTCCGTCCTAAATTTGAAGGAAATGGGACGATAATACACATAATTTCAAAATGAATCCCCAATTTCAAGACGATGGCCAGTACATATTACTAGTGACGATGGCGTATTCACTGTTTCACTTGGTATCAACTATTTCGTCTTTGTTCTAAATTTGATGGAAATTGAACGATAATAAGCAATATCATAATTTCAAAATGGCCCTGATTTCAAGATGCCGGCCATTACAGTTTAACTGCGACTATGGTGCATTCATTGCTTCATATAATATCAACTAATAGCTGCTTCGTCATGTGCAAAATCTAAAAGAAATCGGAAATTCCCAGTGGCAGTAAATTCATCTGAAGATAGTAGGACCCATCTACACCTAACAGTCGGGTATTTATGCCTGCTACGGTGTAGGGCCCGAATCTGCACTGAATGTGAGGCGTCTTTTCCTGCTCGGAACATTTATTTGGAAAAAAAATAGTACCGGAGCAACCCTACCCCAGCTCCAGCTCTCTCCAGCTCCATGTTTAATATTAACGCTGGCGATAGCTAGTGTTAGTATCAACTAACAACTGACGACCCAGTTTGGCTTCGTACTCCCTAAAATAAAAACACCTAATAGCTTGCTCGTCTACGTGCAAAACTTGAAAGAAATAAGAATTTTCCTAGTGCCAGACGTATTCATCCGTCGATAGGATTCCTATCTACACCGAACAGTGGGACCAATTATATTATACATGCTATGGTGTAGGATTCGTATCTACACTGAATGTGAGGCACCATTCCTACGCGGAACATCGGGAATTGCTCCTGCACAGAACGCTACCTTAGTACGAATATGCGTTAACATTTAACAAGTAGGAATTGCGAGTGTACCGAACAGTATTCAGGAATCCAGCAGGAATGTTATCTACGCCGACATAAGGGAGCATTCACAAATTACGGAAATTTTTTTTTTGCATTTTAGACCCCTGTAACTCTTTGTAACACCAGTGTGTCACTTGGTTTGACCCCTCCCACCTGAAAATATTTAACATTTTCTAACCCTCTTCCCCGCCCCCTATCCCTCCGCCCTCCAGCTGTATAGTCTTTTTTTTTTTTATTAAATTCGCTTTTATAAGCAGTTGTAGAAGGCCTACGTAGGGGAATAATGAGCAGATATTTGTTAAAAAAAAAAATATAGTCGTTAAAAAGATGTTAGAAAAATAGTTCAGCAAAAAAGAATGTAGATAAAAATGTAGCAAAAATTTAGTGTGTTACTTATAACGTCATTATACTCCCCTTTCCCCCATGGTAACACATTTGGTGAACTCGTCCTCCAGGCGTACCGTAATTTGTGAACGCTCCTTATTGTACGTTGGGAGAATTTCGTTACAGTAGGGAGAATTTGTTTTTTAATCAGCAAACAAGCATTGTTTCAGTTAGCACGTAATGGCTTTTTTTCTAAATAACTACTTCAGTAAAACTAAAATGACCTTGAAAAGGCACATGTTCACATAGGAAGCTATGATTTGAGCCTATTCCCATGATTTTTGGTGGTGTTGTTTGACCTGTAGAGAGGACAGAAGAAAGCATCCCGAGAACAACAAAAACAAGAACAAGAACAACAATAACAACAACAACAAGTTGTCTATTTGGCCCCTCTCTGGATCTCGGATTTGGCTGGAGGGAATTTTACAATTTTTGGACTGTAGAGAGATTTTGACTAGTCGAGGCTGGATTCCAAATTTGGTTTTAAAATGTTCACTTTTGACGGCGTTATAAGCTTTGAAAGTTGAGAGTTTAACACAGAGACCCTACGCTATCGCCAGTGTTAATTTTACACTTACGCGCCATTATCATCACTGGAACACGCGCTGAATGCCTTTGTTGGTAACTTATCTCACGTTCGAAGGCATTATTTTCACCCCTACGTTGTCCAGAGCGATCTGAGAAGCGTTGCAGAATCGAGGTAAAAGGTCCGCCCATAACCGGAAGTTGACTGGGATAGCAAAAACTGAAATGCTTATCAGATCGCTTTGGACAACCTTGTGGTACAAATGATGACTTAGAACGTTAGACAGGTTAACAATTAATATTAAAAAACGCTTAAGCGTATAAATACGGATGTAAGCCTTAAAAAACTTAAAGCCGTAAAGGAACAGATATTAAAAAAAGACATGTAAGCCATCAGCGTCGCACTACTACAAGTAAGCGAATCTCCAGCGACCCAAAAAACGAGCTGGAGCTTTTTTGACACGTATTAGTGCGACGCTGATGGCTTACATGTCTTTTTCTAATATCTGTTCCTTTAGGGTTTTATTTTTTTTAAGGCTTACATCCGTATTTTATACACTTAAGCGTTTTTTAATACTAATATCCATTATTATTTTTTCTTGTTTCAGCAAGAATAACACAGAAAAGAATACTGTAATCATCTTTAATTAACTGTTATAAGAAAGCCTATTTAATACTCAATTTTAAGAGTTATAAAATTTGAAAATCGGTTCTTTGGTTCGATCTCTAGTAAGAGTAAAATTTCCCGAAGAAGAACAACAACAATAACTGTAGTCACATTAAAATAACGTTCAAAAGGCCATAGGCCTTCATCATACGTATGTTTTATGTTGAATATTTAGCATCGGTTCGTTGGTTCGATTTTCAGGATTAGTACAGCTGTTACGGGCCAGAATTTGGCCTAATTATCAACATCGAGCGGTTGAAATTTGGTAGACAAGTCAATTCTTAGCTAATAAATCGAGCTAGCTATGGAATCGCTCGAGATATTCCCTAAAGCCCCTTCCTGTCCCCCTACCACACTCACCTGTAGTACTACGAATTTTAGTACTACGAATTTTGGCTAACAAATTCCAATTCCAATTTCCAATTCCAAACTCCAATTTTGGCCAACAAATGACCAAAAAATTCTTGCTGATCGTGCTAAAACGTGAATTGGTACACAAGTCATTCTTAGCAGTACAAATCGAACTAGAATTTGTTGATCATCAACATCATAGAGAGGACACATGGAAGCACTGGAGGGTGGGTGCATCTCATGGGGTTCCATGTGTAATTGGATTTCCACTGCTACAATGGATACTTTTAGTACATTCATCAAGAATATGTTGGTCTTTGATGCTTCATGGGGTGCCCAGGTAGGGTGGGATGCTGAGGGAGGCTTAGGTGGTATTTCATGGGGATTCATGGCTGGTTCAATTTCTACTACTAGGAATGATCTGTGTACCAAAATGCATACTTTCAGCACGATCAACAAGAATTTTTCGGAAATCAACCTCATGGAGCGGGAATAGGGGGGGAGCACTGAGGGGCCTTGGAGGATATCGCAGAAGTTCCATAGCTAGTTTGATTTCTACTACTAACAATTACTTGTGTACCAGATTTCATTCTTTTAGCACTATCTGGATGAATGTGTTCGTCAGGCCTCAAGGAAGGAGCACAGGGGGGAGGTCGTTGTGGTGCCTTGTGTATTATCTCAAGAGGGTTCTATAGATAGTTCAATTTGTACTACTATGAATGACTTGTGTAACGCAATTCAAGCGTTTAGCCCGATCTGCAATAATTTGTTGGTCAAGCACCAGAGAGGGGGCACAGGGGGAGCGCTAGGGGGCCCCTTGGGATATTTCGTGGGGGTTCCATGCTTGGTTCGATTTATAATGCTAAGAATGACTTGAGTGCCGAGTTTCATGCTTTTTGCTCGATCCGCAAGAATTTGTTGGTCAAACCTCAGTGAGGGGGCACAGGGGGGGTGCTAGGGTCTCTTTGTGGGTATTTTATGTGGGTTCCATGGCTGATTCGATTTATGCTGCTAAGAATGACTTGTGCGCCAAATTTCATGATTTTAGCTTGATCTGTAAGAATTTGTTACCAAAGCCCCTGGGAGGCGGCATGGGTTGGAGGGTGCTGGGAGGGGGGGAGGTGCCGAAGACCCTTTTGGGGCCCGGGGGATATTTCATGGGGTCCAAGACTTGTGTACCAAATTTTATGTTTCTAGCTCGATTTGCAAAAATGTGTTACTCCACTTAATGATTTCTGCCTAGTGCTCTACAATAATAATTGCTCTGCCGACGAGAATACTGCAGTCACATAAAAATCGTGTTCAAAAGGCCCTGGTTGGTGTTAATACCTACATTTTAAGCTATACAAATTGAAAATCAGTTCATTGGTTCAATCTCTAGGTTAGAGCAAACGTTCTAGCCCATTTGGCTTTCCGTGTCAAGAATATTGTAGTTACATTAAAATAGCCTGCGAAAGGCTCTAGGCCTTGTCCATACCTACGTTTTAAGCTATAGAACTCTAAAATCGGTTCATGGGTTCTATCTCCAAGTTAGGGCAAAGAGTACATTAATGATTTCTGCCCAGAGCTCTTCAATATTAAGTGCTCTGCCGACTAGAATACTGCAGTGACATCAAAATCGGGTTCTAAAGGCCCTGGTCGGTGTTAATACCTACGTTTTAAGCTATACAAATTGAAAATCGATTCATTGTTTCGAGCTCTAGGTGAGGCAAAAGTTTTAGCCCATTTGGCTTTCCGTGTCAAGAATATTGTAGTTACATTAAAATAGCCTGCAAAAGGCCCTAGGCCATGTCCATACCTACGTTTTAAGCTATAGAACTTGAAAGTCGGTTAAGTGGTTCGGTCTCCAGGTGAGGGCAAAGAGTCCCAACAACAACAAGAACAACAACAACAACAACAACAACAAGAAATGGCCTTACTGTGGACGCCGAACGGTTCGATTATTGTCATTGAAATTTGTAATGCGGTGAAAGAGTTGCGACACGACCCCAAATACCGAATTTCGTTGGTCTATGTCAATTCTGGGCGAGACTATAGGAGTTCAAAGTTTGACGTTTAACATGGAAGTTCATGCTGAGGCTTGCGTCCTTGATAAAGACGTTCAGTGCGACTTTCAGTTATTTAAAAAAAAGAACCGATTGTTCTACGATATGACTTTTGGCTGGTTACATCCCTTTCATTATACTGTATGTATAGTACTCTGTATCCATGACGTGCGCGTGTAGGGGTTTCTCTGCAACAATGAAAATAGCATTTTTAAACCATTGTTCTAACCGTGCTGATACTTTTCGAAAAAGGTTTAAACGCTTTTACATATTTACATTTCATTACTGTCATTTCATACCATCTACAGAATAAGCATGCATCAGGATGATTTTGAATGGAACCTGTAGCACCGCGTAGCGAAAGACAGAAATCCTACTGCAGATTTTCCCCCTTCAGCGAACAAAATGGTGTTGCATTGCATCCTGGGTAAAAGCATCGTTTAGGCATGCCCGCAGTTTTATTGAGAACTCGAGCAGGGTATATCTATAACAATTAGAAAGCCATTGACAAACCATTGTCCCAACCGGGCTGATACTTCTCAAAAAGGGATTTAATTCTGGAGAAAAAACATCTCGCGCTGGTGTTGTGATCGACGCCATCTTGGAATTACTTCGTAACACAAGCAAGCCTGCTAACGACGATAATTAAAAGAAAAAAATTGCTGATCAAGCAGTTTTAAATACTTGAGAAAAGAGATTTATAACCTAATAACTGAACAAAAACCGGCTTCGCCGTTTAGAAAAAAAACGTTATAGAGTTCGTATCCCCATACTCACAGCTGTGAAGGTACACAAATGAAAACGGATTAGAGTTCACTCGAATGCAACGAACTATAATTTTGAACTCCAATTCCAGAGAACAAGGACTTCTCAATGGTTATGTCAGAAAATGAACGCAGAAAATGAACGCGCTTAATTTGTGCATTATACAGGCTTTCTTTTGTATTTGTCTGTGTTTGTTTTACATTTTTTATCTGTTTTGTGTGAGTGGGTATATGAGTATTTTCTATTCATTTATAACTTATGAAACAAGCAGACTCCTGTTTATGTTTGTGTGTTGAAGGTTTCTATGTTTGGTATAGTTTGTGTGGGTAATTACGTGCTCAATTGTGTGTGTATTTTCTATCTTTCAGTTTTGTAGGAGTTTTGACGTTTATGGCGTCTGTTTTGTATGTGTTTGTGGGTTTGGTTTTCGGTTCTGTTTCATGTGCTCGTGTATGTTGTATTTTGCGTATGCAATTTTTTTGTGTGAAATATCCAACCATTTTGTTTGTTTTATTAGTGATGTACATGTATGCGTGTGTATGGAGAATGGCATCTCACAAGCCTTGTTCCCTGGAATTGGAGTTCATACTATAGTTCGTTGCGGCCGAATGAACTCTAATCCGTTTTTATTTGTGTTCTTTATCTGCTATGAGTATGGGGGTACGAGCTCTAATGTTTTTTTTTTCTAAACGGCGAAGCCTTTTTTTGTTCAGTAATTTGTTGGCTTTTTTTGCTTCCTTTTTATTGAAATGCTGCAGTCTGGTCTATCATGTGTACTGTATGTCCACTGTCTATCGATTTGTTGTTTGCGATAAAGCGGCACATTAGAAATGTTTTTTTTTTTATATCAATGTTCCACCCAAGTTTTGTCCCACGTCTTTAATTTGATGGCAACATATTAGCGTGTGTCTTGATTTGGCATGTGCCATCAACGATGGCATTGTTACAGGCAGATGCATTACCGTGGCAAACAATCACAGAAACAATTCAACAAACTTCCCCAAGCCCGCACTTACGAACTAAATAAGTCATTCAGTCATGTCAGCCGCTCACTTTTGAGGCCGCACGCCTCACAATATTATTAAAAACTTTATATCGTGTAGTTTAAAACTTGGACATTTAAGCGAAAACAAAGACCATTTCATATTGGTTCTCCAAAACGAGTTAACCTTTCTCTGGCTGAAACTGTTAACTGGAACAAGATGCACCTTGTACGAGTGAACTCTAATTCGGTTTTGTGTGCCCCGCCTATTGTTGCCCAATTGGTTAACATGTTGCAGCATTGCATTCTGGGGCTACTCCGCCGCCTCCTGTCCATTTTCTGAAAATTCTCTTGCGCAAACTCTAATAAGCCCTGCTTGCCGGCCATGCTAATATTGGATCGATTGCTTTCTGAAAGCTTTTCGTTCAAAACATGTTACATTGACGCTGGAGAAAGCCGGACTACATTCGTGTAGTATCATTATACAAAGTCAGCTTAGGTGTGATCAGGCTCTCCTCGCGTCTGTAGGCTTAACTATTCCTCCACTTTATTTTCTGAAATTGATTACAGTGAAGCATTAGGGGAGTTTTAAAAGTCAGCGGCTTGCGAGTCGCTTGCAAGCGGAAACGCTTGTCCGTTTGTTATTTCAATGGGAAAGCGTTCGCCGCTACCAAGCGACTCGCAAGCGACTTTTGAAACACCCCTAATCTGGGCTACACGTCACATTTATTGCACTTACGGTTGCCAAGGTAATGAATGTGACCTCCTCAGTTGCTATTACCGATCGTTATTTATGTTTACTGGTCGGCGAACGGTGTTGTTTAGCCGTAGAGTGACGGATTGATCGTGCAACGAAATTATATCCTCTACGCCGTTGCAACTTCAAATTTCTGTGAAATTTAACGGCACGATGGTTTGAAGTAATTTAGCAACAAACGGTGGCTTTCAGGCATAGTGTGCTTTGCGTATTTGTATCACGAAAGTGATGGTGGGTTTTCTTTTTTTTTTTTTAGTTTTCGTTAGCGATGGAATCAACGAACTTCAGCGTTTGTTACAAATAGCAACTATACCGCTAACGCAGCGGTTTAATGCTATCATCACGTCAAGCGTGATACAGTAAAATTTGACCGATGTGATAATGCTTACTAAATTCGCATGCTAAAGTAAACAGTTCGTTTAAAAGCGGCGCAATCAGTTTCATTATCATTTTAGTTTTGTGATCACTGAAAGCAAAATGCTTGCTCGCGTACTGATACCGTTCACGTGACGCCATCATTAGAGCTCTGCAATCTTATCGCGAGCCTCGTAATCAAAACTCTCAAATCTCAAAAACGGAACGCCAGCCGTATAAAAGCGACGAAGCTGCGACTCGCTAGGCATATGGTGGCTCAATATAGGAGTCAACGGATGTGTCTTCGTGATTAGTAACTGAGAAAAAAAAAATATTGGTGTATCCATGATGAAGGTCGTTTACCTTGCAACATGTTTGTGTTTACTTGTTCTTGACAGCGCTCTGGGACAAACTTATCCACAACCTGAACAAATTCATCTTTCCTTTGGATGTAAGTATATCAGTGACATTAACTGATCATGAGAGCATGTCCGTCGTTCAGTCAATGTGTCCTTGTCTGTGTGAGTGAGAGACGGTGAACATGAGAATTGACAACACGGTTTTACAAGGAAAAAGAGGAGATGTTGTTGATGATTATGCAAATTGTGGCCAGAATTGGATCGAGTCTAAGGTCAACCGTGTTACTGAGTCGTCACGGCCAAGTATTCGGCCAGGTCGCCGGGTATGAGCAGGTAGGAGCACTTGACCTGGACTTTTGGTTCATATCCGAACCAAACATTTAGGCCTATGCATTTTCGGCTTTTAGGATTCCTTGTCAATAAATTCTGCAACTCTGCTGAAGTTTGGTAAAATTCAGTTGTTGCTGTTAGCATTGAAAGTGTGGATAGTTTAGAAAATTTCGATTAGAAATTGGCCAAATTTTGTTTCACCGGTTTGAGCAAGTCACCAAGTCATTCGGGTCGTGGATCAGGATGGGTCACCGGCTCCCTGATCAAACAATAATCGGGTCGTCAATTCATTTTGGCCACAGATCAGCGCAGCTCACTGGGTCCCAGGTCAAAACATTTTCGGGTCACTAGGTCATTTAGGTCATATATTAGCCGGCTCACATGGCTCTGGGTGAAACAATTTTCGTTTCCTTCAGGTCACGGATCTGCACGGCTCACTGGCTCCAGATCAAACAATTTTCGGGTCACCGGGTGAGTTGGGTCACGGATCAGCACGGCTTACTGGGTGCCAGGTAAAAAAAATTTTCGAGTCGCCGGGACATTTGAATCACAGATCAGCTCGACGGGTTACGTCCCTTTTCGCCAAATCCCGTTTCGCCAAAAAGAAAGCAGATTAACACCTTTTGCCTCAGGGGCCAATACCGTTTCACCAAAGCCCGTTTTGCCAAATACCGTTTACGAAATTTTAGGCATTTAAAACATTTAAAGCATTTAAAACATTTAAACACGAACATTTATAACTTGCTAATAGTCAGACATTTATAGACAAACACCCGTTTTGCAGAATAATTTGTTTCAAATTACGTGCCTCACTCGCGCTGATAAACATAACTCGCCGCGGTTAAACATAATATCAGAAACCCGCAACTAATCACAAATTATTTGTTAACATTTTAAAGAATATTTTGATTTACCTTGCGAAACGGGATTCTGCAAAACAGGAATTCCCGTTTGGGAAAGGGTAACCATCATGTGTGTAACTAACTATTCTTAAAAGAGAACTTTGGCATTGACGTAGTGACGACCAAGCATTCTAACCAATATTTAAAGTACAAGTTTTTCCGTTTGGGTTTCAAAACGCTAATGGTCTTATTCTACCACTGCTTGTCTTTGTTAAATGTTTACCTTTTAAAGCCCTATTACATAGAAATAAGGTATTAAATTTCGTGTACGTAAAATTTTGTCAAATTCGTTTTGGCGAAACGGGATTGGCCCCT
>JAHWFP010177142.1:8157-34333 GCA_023313725.1 Lithobius niger
TTACCTTACAAAATTGGTCTGGCTGGTGACAGGAAATGAGAACATGAGCAAAGTCCCTGTCTGGTGGCACAACTAAGCCTAGTTACCTTACAAAATTGATCTGACTGGTGACAGCAAATGAGAACGTGAGCAAAGTCCATGTCTGGTGGCACAACTAAGCCTAGTTACCTTACAAAATTGATCTCGCTGGTGACAGGTAATAAGAATATGGGCCAAGTCCCTGTCAGTTAGTGCTGGTCAGTGCAGTATGAGTAACTACAATAACCACCTCAGCAATGGATTGGTTCAGGTCTATACTGTACGTTATCTCACAATGTCAGTGCAATGGATCAGAGATTTTCATGTTCAAATTGCCGGAATTGCCGCTCCCTTCTAGACGACTTTCGTCTTCTAAAACGTATAAGATTCAAAGTTGGGCAATTTATCTATGTGTCAGATGCTCCATGAATTAAAAAAAATATCCACTTTTATTTTCGTTCGGAAATAATTTTTCACGAAAGGAATATGTTAGACGAGTTCATAGCTATATTTTCATTGAATATTTTCGTTCGTAGAGACATCTAATTCTAAGAAAACAGAGCTATAAATGCAAAAAAAAAAAATTTAATTCATGAAAAATTGGTGACTATTGCTTGCATAATTTAACGGGTAATAATTTCGAACAGAATGTAATGTAATCGCCCTTCCTCCCAAAGAAGGATATAGTCCTAGAGCCAGACCTCCAAAAAGGGGGTGTTCGGTTTCATCTCTGGGGAGTGAATTTCACCTATGCCATTTGATTCTGCACTATTGAGTATTAATAAACAAAAACGTATCGTTAAAAGTTAAAAGTAAGGGTCTAAAAGTCAAAACCTGTAAGGAACACGGACAAGCTTTGACTGTAAGGGTCTAGGTGTCAAATTTGGCCAGTAAGACGCTGCTAAGCATTAGACCCTTACTACCCGGTTTCTGAGGAACAGCTGTCCGAAATCTTCTTATAAAGACCCATGTGATAATCCAATGATAGTGGGGGTATGGGTTTCCTACTTTGCTTTATGTTGACATTTTTTTCGGTTTGGTAACATGGCAGTGATTCCAAGCAAGACAACCTGCTACAAGCGTAAGCGTAGTTCAGTAAGCCACCTTTATGCACTTAGGTTTCATCGGACTGCAACGGAGAGATGAAGCTCTATGCAAGTGATCTGGGGGAGAACTGGGTAACCGGTTCGAATCCCGGTAATGCCACTACGATTTAGCGTAAGTGCATAAAGGGGGGTTACTGAACTACGTTATTTCCAGTGTATGATTTTCGCTGTTGGCTAATTTTCAATTTTCCTTACCAAGTCATTAACATGATCACCGGGTAGTAAGTCTAATGCTTAGCAGCGTCTTACTGGCTAAATTTGACACCTAGACCCTTACAGTCAAAACTTGTCCGTGTTCCTTACAGGTTTTGACTTTTAGACCCTTACTTTTAACTTTTAACGATACGTTTTTGTTTATTAATCCGTGTTACTTTGAGAATTGTAATAAATAGGTGTGATGGTGGATGAGGGGTGGGGTATGTGTGACACCCTTATAATTAATTTGTTGTTTGTTTTGTTGTGCCGCCTTTAAACTCGGTAAATAGCTATGGCCCTTACTAACCTGGCTATCGCTAGTGTTAACAATAGAAACAAATCCTTTAATCTTCAGTCTATGTCTTGCAGCTGGCGTTTGCTAAATGGCATTCTTGCATAATAACAATGTTTAAAACAACGTAAAACATTCAATCTGGTAGTTTAGAGCTCCGTAACCTCTGAACCACTTGACCAATTAGAAAAGGCCTTATGGAAAGGGTACATCTATGGAGCAATACCTGTAAAATGAGCTAAGAACCAGCTTTACAGGACAAATAGTTTGACCTGTAGAGAGGAGAGACAAAAGGTACATCCCCAGAACAAGAACAAGAAGTTGTCTATTTGACCCCTCTCTGTATCTCGGGTTTGGCTGGACTGAATTTCACAATTTTTGTACTGTAAACAGGCCTTGACTAGTCAAGGCTAGATTCCAAATTTGATTTAAAAATTTTTAATTTTGACGGAGTTATAAGCTCTCAAAGTTGAAAGTTTAACACAAGAGATCCTAGGTCGACCCTTACTAACACTGGCTATCGCCAGTGTTAATAACGTTTTTGTATGATACTTTTTGATTTCTGGTAGCTTTTGGCATTTATGATGTCGTTCAAGATGGTGAACACCTATCATTTATGATGTCGTTCAAGATGGTGGACGCCTATCATTTATGATGTCGTTCAAGATGGTGGACGCCTATTTCCACCTAAAGATAGGAAATGACGTGTAACTCACTTATGGTGGTCCCTAGTGACCACTGAACCTAATTTGTAGCATACAGTCAGAGGATCATTATTGGTCCCTATGAAAAAGTGTCTAGAGTACATCATTTCGGCGTTACGGGCCCATTTTTAGCTTACAAGACAATATTATTTTTACTCCAGAAGCTGAAAAAGGGTCATAACTCTGAATCTATGCACTCTGGACAACTTTTTATAGGGACCAGTAATTATGTTCCATGGTCAAAGACGCTAGGAAATACCATTAATGAGTTGCACGTCACTTCCTATTTCAAGCACTTAGCTCCCATTGGAATCACAAAGAGTCCAGCCACGAAGGATGGGACTAGGTACATCAGGTTCTGCTTCCAAAGGTTTCTTCCAAATGGCTGCCTGATAGTTAGCACATCCTTCTTGTTTATCGGGAGCATTCTCGCATGGTGGATGTAGGTTGGATTCGATCGAACTTTTTGTCGCAGAATAATGAGTTTCGCAATTCATTTACGTTGCTCATCATATGGCCATAAAGACAGTAGACAAACTTCACGACTGCAGGTACCGTTTCGTGTTAGACTTCAAAACCATTTGAAAGTTCTTCAAGTGCGAATGGGAATTCCTCCTTTTTTTCTTTAAGTATAAAAGCCTTAGATTTGCCCTTACCAGCAAAAGCACTGACTATATCACGTCCATTGATGGCGTGCATTGCTGGTAAGGCAGCAAATACGTTTTCCCCATTGTGTTTGTTCGTCATGTTCATGACGTAGTACTGGAGACGATTAGTTGTCCCACTCTTAAGGAAAGCATGTCTGCCATGCATTGTAAGAGCTGGAACGTGCTTAACAGTATACCTGTAAAGTCATTATCACCGCATTGTATTATGAAACAGGAAATTTAATGCACGAGTGGCATGAAGCACAAGTCTTGTATCAAGTTCTTCCTGTGATGATATAAAGCTGGAACATTAGTCACTAATGACGATGCAGACATTTTGAAAGCACACTTTCTCGCATGTAAGGCACACAACTTTGTTACCTAGCTTCTCAGTAAATTTTGGAAGCTGCCATTCCTTCCACAGGAACTTGATAAGCTCCAATTTGTTTTGATTGTTGCACAGAAATATCCTCGCTGGATGAGCAAACAGTGATGTTTTCAACATGTATGGTATCCTCTGAAGCCATCTGTATTCTTTCATAGTTTTTCATAGACGTATTGTAATATGTATGGAACACTATGTCAACGCGAGGGCAAGGACCAGAATGATGAAAGAATCATTTTTGAAAAGAACTTTTCTGCTAGGAGGCTAAAAATTTTAAGGACCTCCTCTAACTTATGAACCTGACTCATCCCATCTACGATATGTGCTGAAGTCTTTTGTGGGATGTCTTCTGCAGGATCATGGCTTTTCTGAGCACGCCCATGAACTTCGACTCTGCAGTTTTCCGTAAGGTTCCCTGTTGGGTTGCTAATGGCCATGACAGTGGGCCAAGTGGATACGCAAGTACATTCCTCATATCCAAATCTCTTTTTCTACGATAACCATCTGGGCAAAGAAGCTCCGGTCTGCTTCAGAACAACTTGCTTCTCTTAAGTTTTATGACTTTACTTCTCTTTTATGTACAAAATTTGTCTTTTTGTTTTGACATAGAGTGAAATGCTTCCAGCAAAAAACCTTCCTTAAAACGCTCCACTTTAAAAGTGTCATACTCTTTTCACCTTTTTCATAAGTCTCAACCAGATCATTTCTGACGCCCTAGAAACTAGCATACTCGTAGATAGGTTTGCTAGGTGTGTTTACTTGAAAGGGTTTGTCCACACATTGGACAATATGTCAATCGTTGCGGAAATATCTCTTCCTTCTTTCTTGATTGAGATATATGTTACTTCTCTAAGCATCTGCAAGAACTCTGCCCGTAGATCTAAGACCAACTAGTACCTATAATAGCAGCTGGACGCTTATTAAATTTGATTGTTCTGGATGGCCCTTGGGTGTCTTTGTTAATAGTTTCCTCTATTACTTGGTGGACAGGTATCTTCCCAAATGAATTACTTAAACAATTTGGACAGAGAAGTCACCTCTCTTAAAGAATGTCAACACTGGTGGTTGCTTTTTTTTTCAAATGCCATCATGTCAGCATAATATACTGGAAGGTAATGTCGTTGAGATGGTCGTAAGCAAAGGGCCAAGGAATCATCTTATGACTACAAGCCAGATACAACGACCATTTCCCTTTTCTTGTTGCTCGAACTGTCACCAAAGAACATCTACTATGTCAAGGTAGGACTTCCAAAACGACGCGGATTCTGTCTCAACCAAGCTTGCAGCGTTCATAAATATAGGAATGTGCTCTACCTAAAAATAGGAAGCGATGTGTTACTCATTAACGGTGCTCGCTAGCATCTTTGACCACGGAACATAATTTGTAGCTTACAGTAAGAGTAGCATTATTGATTCCTCTGAAAAGGTATGTAGAATGCAAAGATTTAGAGATATGAGGCCTTTTCACTCTTGCTGGACAAAAATTACTGCTTTGCAAGATAAAAACTAGTCCATAGCTGTGAAATGATGCACTCTAGACACTTTTTCATAGAGACTAATATTGTTCTTCTGACTGTATGCTACAAATCTTGTTTGGAGGTCAAAACCGCTAGGAAGCTCCTAATTGAGTTACATATCATTTCCTATTTATGGTGGAAATGGGCATCCGCCATCTTGAATGACGTCATAAATACTAAAAGCTACCCAAAATCAAAAAGTATCATACCAAAACATTATACTCAAGTAGTGCTGGATCAAATAGCATAGGTGAAATTCACTCCCCAGATAGGAAACCGAACACCACCTCTGGCTCTAGGACTAATAGAGTTGTTGATGTTTTATGTTTGACATGCAAAAGAGTGTGTCAATGTTTAACTCGCACGGTGCTTTAAAATAAGCACATTTTACACTCCCCTACAAAATAAGTTTAGACGTATCTTGATGAAAAACACGTTTAAAATTTGCAAAACTTTTATATAAACACCATGGAAGTATTTAAATTAAAACAATTAGTTTTTATTTTACAATACATTATAAATACAATAGTTTTCTTTCACACTATTTTCAGAGAAATCTGTATTGTAATAAACACTATCGTCCTATTTTAAATACTAGTTCTTACGCATGGGTTTATAGTGTTGTAAACTAATTGCTAGTGTCTCCTTTTAAACTCAATTAATTTGTTTTACAGCTAAAAACATCTAAAAGCGTTTTCTCGGTGTGTCTAAAACATAAGTTTTAGATTTCAAATTTAAATATTTGTCTTAAAAGCAAATTATGGGCGCAGCGACACATGAGGCTTCAGTTCAAATCAGAGAAGCAAGGGGTAGGCACTTCAATCAAAATTTCAGGCGAACCATTGAATACCCTTGTGGAACATGTTTAATAAAGCTTGTTTAAATTTTCACACCACCATTGGATGCTTTCTCAGAAACCACACAAAAATGTCGGCTATATGCCTGGTCAAGATCCTTTGCGTCTTTGTTTCTACTGACTGGGCGTGTAGCCAACATTTGTTTGTGGTTTCTGAGGAAGCATCTGATTCTAATGTGAAAATTTAAACAAATTTTATTAAACATGTTCGATAAGGGTCTCCAGTAGTTCGCCAGGATTTTTTATTGGCGGAGCGAGCGAGCGAAGCGTAGCCTATAACGGCCACCAAATTGCAAAATGTTGGTTGGTTGGTCCGTTGTTCCGTTGGTCCGTTGGTTGCACTTTTTTAGTCTGGGTGGAGCCCAAACGAAATGTCGGATTGAAATGAAATTTCGCACAAAGCTTTATACCCCCAAAAGTATTGCTGAGCCAAAATTTGACGTAAATCGAACAATTATTACTGTAGAAATTTTAAAATTTTCGAATTTATATCTAACACTCACCATTGTAAATTTGGAGTCATGAATAGTTAAGGAATTCCGAACTAGCATACACCATGCTAATGGTAGTCAAGTGCACTTTAAAAAAACACTAATAATAATCTTAGCTAATAATAGCTAATAATCTTTTTCGACGTAACTCAACGAAATAATAACATTTGATGCTTGCATTTAACCACTATAGTAAGAAACACAGCCATACAAACAAAAGGATTCCATTAACGACACATGTTAGTTTCATTTGAAAAAAGAATTCTTTGAAGATTATTCAATTCAACATGGCAACGAAAGTGGCGTCTACACTAGCGTTGGGAATTCCGAATATGAAACCTGGAATCGTCGTATCAAGGTGAAGCGGTATTATAAAACGATATTGATATCAGACGAAACACGAAAGCACGAAACACGAAACGATAATACCAGAGAAATACGCCCGTCTCTCTCAATTCCTGGTTGCCACGGTAACGTGAGGACTCGAAACCAAAACCATGTTGCATCGCATAAAGGAATAGGCTTAATCTCGAACCACTGTTGTAAGCTGCTTCTAACGAAAGTAAATCGGAGATAAATATTACGCCTAAACGCTAAAAATTAGGCCTAAAACCTAAGACTAGGTCTAAAAGCTAACACATTTAAACCTAAATTGTGATGGTTATTTCTTTCAGATTATATAATAGAGATCGCTGTTGCAGTCATAGAGTTAGCAAATAATATATTATCTTGCATTGTGTAATAGAGGTGTGCCAGATCAACGTTTTCGTTGGTGGCGGCGTCAAATCTTTTACCAAAGCAGTATTGTGAACCTTTTAAATCTTCTGACTATTGTTAAAAACTATCGTAGTGATGATTGTTTGGCTTGCAGTTAAACGCCTTATTACGTGCTGTTTTATTTTTACTCGCGGCGATGGCCCACGTCTTCAGTGTTGGCTGCGAAAAGGAGGCTACAAATAACTAAACAAAACTAAATGCCGGAGCAAACGAAAGCTTGTTAACGTCAATTTGACACCTAAGATAGGCCTACATTAAAAAAAAAGGCTAAAATAAGAAAAAGGCCAGCTAAGAACAGCAGTACGTCACACCAAAAGGCAAACAGCCCAACAAAGCTCATTAAGTATTGCACCCAGAATTTTAAGAATTATTAACAAATGTGGTATCGTCATTAAAATAAAAACTAAATATAAGTTTGAAATGAAGATCCGTTCGCTCCGCCTACAATAGGCCCAAAGCCTGTTTCCTAGTTAATGAGCCTAAGTGGTCGAGAATTCATAGCCCGATATTAAATGTTGTCCTGCTAATCATGCACTTTCCTGTGATTTATTAAAGTTTTTCCCTGCAATTTAGTTAGGGTTCGATTGAGGGGATAATGAATATCCGGAATACTATTTTATTCCTTCCACGCCAGGAACACATCACCAGTAAGTTGACACACTGTTAGTTAGAGCTGCATTTGTGTGATTAGGCCTATTAGGCATTAGCAAATATTTATAGCATTCCAATATGACGTTTCAATATTAAGATCCGCATCATCACCATAGAGTAAAATCACCATATTGCGTCGTTAGATGACAAGGATCAGAGTAAAGAATATTTTTTTTTAATCACAATTTCCTTCCTTTAGTCATGGTTGTATATAGAGGATACTGAATATCCGGACTACTATTTTTTTTTTAACCTGCACGCCAGGAACACATTACTAGTATGTTTGCTACATTTGTATGATTAGGCCTATATAATTCCAATATGACGTTTGGTGCATCTTAAAGCACGCATGGCATGTTCTTCAGTTAACGACAGAAGATCATTAATTGACAAATTCAACCCATACATTAATTTTTTTAGTGTTTTTTTTTTCCAACGTTTTGTACTGGTAATTTTGTTTTCAAAGCAGCGCCCTGGATCGCATTGTGGAACGTGAAGCCAAACAACTAGCCTCCCAATATCGCCAACTGGAGATCACAATGCAAAGTATTCAGCTCATCGGCAAGAAAGGCCTGGTCCCTCCTAAAGAACAATGGTTTTCTTTCAACATGATGGATAGCATGCCAAGGCAAGGTGCGCATTTGGGAAAGTTAGGTTAGTACGTATTCGTATTTTTATCTACACATCATGAGCCTGGACGATTATTATTATTTTCCCAACCCATTATCTAACAACGTTAGTAGCTCGAGACATGAGAATGACGAAAAAATAAGTTGAGTATGCTTGCAGGACTTCAGGGGACTTTGGGCTGCCTAAATACGTTATTGCATTCTATAGCATTTTAGCATGACGTTGTCTGTCGAATATTTTGTGATCGTTTGCTGTTGTCTTGTGTTTTGATGTGACGAATACGCACAACACTGATTGCATGCAATGAGAAGCTTGTTCACGCATTAAACGTGTGCATTCGGTTGCAGTGGCGTGCTGGGAGGGGCCTCTCCAAGACCCAACGTTGAAGAATGAGACAATAATGCATTTGCTATAACAACAACAATAGTAAACTGAATTTTTTTTACATTTTCAAAAGCACTAAGGTTGCTGAACATGAATCGTATGACAGGGCTCCAAGGGACTTAAGCTCCCCCTCCTTTTCCTGGGCCCCTAAAGAAAATTCCTTGGTGCGCCACTTTTCAGCTGGAGAGGCGGCAGTTCCATACCAAAGCATGTGTTTCATTCTGACAGTCGTTTCTTCAGTTTGTTACAATAGAAACGGTGATCAACTCTTGAAGCTAACAAAATAAATACATTCCAAACGATCTTCTATAGCGTGTGAATTTTGAGGTCTTAATTTCCACGTCTACCAAAGCCTTGTAAGTGGGAGATGCAACGGCCGTCGGCTCGAGGAGTAATTCATCAGGCGTAGTTAATAAATGCTGTTAGAATTGGGAGGTTCTTACTATCTTCAAAATACTTCTTGTTAGTAATGGCGTAAATAGCTTTTTTGATGCGCAACGTATGCCAACAATGAAACTTTGTAAAGCTATTCGGAGCACCTCCACCAGATGTCATTCGCTTGCATTCCTCCAGCAATGCCAGTATGCCATCCCATCCTCACAATCCGTTGGGATGCCGACTCTATTTGCTATGTAGAAATTTTCCTATTTTTACGTTAAAATCTCTTAACCGTTTGCCCTGGGAAAGTTGTTTCACTTAATCCTTTTTAAAACTCTAGGTTTTAAACATCCAGCACGCACCTAAATGTAGGAATTGTGATTTTAAAATTAAAACACTAGCAATGACCAACAATGGTATGTGGTAAAATTGACGCACTTAAATGAAATCGGACCACACGGCTGTGCAATATGCCCATTTTGTTCGTTCGAACGTTTTCAGGCACCAAGTGTTGACACTACATCGAACCGTTTAATTTGGTGGTACGCCCATTCTGTTCTTCTGAACGCTTTCAGGCACCAAGTTTTTGAAAATATATCGAACCGGTTTTTTGGGGGGTGATACGCCCATTCTGCCCGCAATTTCGTCAGTGGAGAAAATAACCAATGCTTCGTTCTATGGAAGCCTGATCAGTTCCGTGTCACCAACCCAGCTCCAGGAGTAGCAGGTTGAAGGTGGAGTGCAACTCGCTTTCGTTGAATGCCCTGGTAGCTGGCCAACGAATGAATTGGTATTTGGTCGTTGGAAGTCGACAAGATTTCGGGGAAAAAATAAGTCAAGAGCATTGGTATGTAAGACTGTGCCTTCATAAAAATAAAAATAAATGCGAATAACAGGTTGGATGAAGACGCCACTGCATCCCGTAATTTGCACTGTCTTATAAAGTCTCCTCGCCGTAAAAATGATATGATGGTGTACTGGATTTAGCTCGTGACAGTAGTACCTCTGTGGACTTCTTGGTGTGCGATGAGGAGTGGAGAGGTTGCCAGTCTCAATCGCCCAAATAAAGGGACGTGACCGACATAGTCTCGCTGTAAAACGATTTCTCTGCTGCAATGGTCGTGAATGGTGTCTATGGTAAAATCCACCCACATTAGTCAGTGGAGAAAGTGTTAGCGACGCGACCAAAACCTGCTTACAACTGATCTGTCTGTATTCATCCGCGGGCTCCAACTCAAACAATGATGCAGAAATAGCATAACAATTCATTTGCGCGAACATTTTTAATGCTAATAATTTCACATTTTTTAGGCAGTGTTACCCTATCGCATGTCTTTATTGTTAATACATTTATTGTTTAATGCTTAATGTGTTATTTCTGCATTATCAAATTTTATTAAACAGGAATGATTTCTCTCTTTCAAAAATGTTCCTGAAAAGAGCCGTATTGGTTTGGCCTTTAAAAAGCCCGTTTTGAGGAGCGTTAGAAGCAGGTGGGGTATGGAGGAGAGGAAGGGGGGGGGGCGGAACAAACTGTAACGAGTGTCTTACTTCAATCCTTACGTGACGCTTTCAAGCCAAAGTTGCCAAACTTTCCGAAACTCTTCACAGTCAAGCTTGTTCAAACACTGATTTCGTGCGGCCAACATTAACACACGTTTCCGCCAATAATGAATGTCCTTCCCCCCAACCACCCCCCAAAAAAAAAAAATAATAACCCATCGTCTCGTTCAATGACGTTCGCTGTGACGCTGACGGTTACGAAAAGCAAACTGCAAATCCGGAGTGATTCGTCTCATTGTCGCCCGTGAGAAATTGGTACAGAATCATATTCGTTTACGGCACGTGTCACTTTTCAACAGGTGCAATGTCATCATTTCAAAATCATGAACTTTCTCCGAATTTCTGAAAGCGTAAATTCGTCGCATTTTTACGTACGTGTCCGTGCATCGCAGCAAGGCTGTCGATTGAATAACGGTTGTGATCGTACGGTGTTTTCACACCGTCAATTAATGCACACAGTTCACGGTTCGACAACATCGTAGTATCAACAGCATTATTGCAGCCAAGCCTGCATGTCAGCTTTACGTTAACTCTTCGTTGATATTTTTTCCTCCTTCACAGAATGGTTTGAAGCGTTAGCCATAGTTCGGATTTCGTTTGCGTGGCGCAGTCAAACACCAAAAACTTACTCTGATCTTTGTTCTGCAATGAACGCCCGCCCAGCAATCGTGTTTCTTTTGCAAATCGACGAATAGATTTCTTTTGATCATGTTGGCGCGGTTGGCTGTAGACATTCATTACAGTTTGCTTTTGGGAACTCGAAAGGCACCTGCAGAAGCCATCGTTGAGCTATTGTTGGCATCGCCGCCACCTTGGAACTACTTCCGTTTGGAAGACAAGTGGCTGTCAAAGTTCGCGATCTGCTAAAAAATACTAATCGACTATTTTCTTGTGTTTCATGAGAATTATGTATGGCCAAGTACTGTACTTGAATAGTTTATGTCATCGTTTCATCCCTAAAACGTTTTGGTTGATGCTGGGAAAACACGTACTACGTTAAGCCTACCGTCGTAATACAATTTCAACGCAGGCGTGAAGAGGCTCTATCGCATCGCTAACTCTCTCTCCACTGACTAATGTGGGTGGATTTTACCATAGAAGTGCCGGCCCAGCTTCGCTGGTTGTTTCATAAAAAACACAACACGATGTTGAGCACACGGGTGGTGTTTGATGCACCGTTAGCAACATGGGGATGCTTTTCTGTCTCGTATGTTTGTCGCCAAAGGCGTGTATCCCGTCTGTGCATTTTTTCGTAAACTGCGTAATAAACTCTTCGTTTGCTTCGCTCAATCAGTTAGTTAGTTTCTAGTTTCTAACCCAACTGTTCCGTTCAGTTGGTTTAGCGTAAAAACCACGCGTCCTGTGTTTCTCAGAATGCAATTCTTGCAGAACGACGTAAATTTTGTGCCTTGAGCTGAATATTCTATTGGTTCTGCATTCGGTAAGGTGGCAGGCAACATATCGCGCTAATAATAGATGAAATAGAATTAGATTTCATGCTTCAGTGCGTGCCTATTTCTCTGTTGTCGTCCCATTCATTCACCCCCCCCCCCCCACACACACACATTTTTTTAGTGGTTTTTTTTGTATCTCTTGAGCTGTCTATGTGAAAATGACCACTGCTTCGTCATGTGGAAGCCTGATCAGTTCCGTGTCACGAACCCAGATCCAGGAGTAGCCTGACAAATTGCCGTCAGTCATATGGGGATAAAGGAAATAATACCACAACATCCAAAATCTTCACTAAAAATATCTAACATTCGGTAAGCCTCTATTACGGACTTCTATTCGACGATTGGGACTACAGCCAGTTAACTCCATATCACAACACACACTCCTGCCGTTTGAGCCAGCTCCCAAGACCATATTCAGCCAACGACACTATTACTGGCGTAAAATTTCCGTCGTTTTGCTATTTCGTTTTGTCCTGTACGGCACCAAGGGTACATGACCCTTACGTCGCTTTTAACTCAAGTCAACTCGGATTCACGTCAATTTAAGGGTCAAAACTATTTATGCAAGTCTGTGTAAAAAACTGAAGCCACTTCCTGGTTGCTTTATCTGAAGCCACCGACTCACTTTGACGTAAGAAGTCAATTCACTTTGAAAACGTAGTGTGTAGGCTAGCGATTGAATATCGGTTTTCTACGTCGCTTTAGCTCCTGCTGAGCTGTGATTGGTTGAAATTAGTCGTAAATTTAGGGTGACATCCTGTCATTTCCTTATATGAATCGAAAGCCCAGCTGATAGAATGCAGGTAATGGGATTAGATAACTGCGCTGACTTACGTTGATTTATCTGGAAGTGCCGTGTACTTATATCACCACTTCTTTCTTGAAGTGACGTGGATTGCGGTTGACGTGAATTCAAGTCGACTGGCGTCAGCGACATAAACGTCCGATTCCTTAGTGCATGTACTGTTGGCCTAAATTAAAGGTATATTCATTTTATTATGGTCGCAAACAACATATGTCTATGTGTTGATGTGGCGTTTTGCCATACCCTTCGTTCCTTCCTTCTTTTAAATTGATGAACATATTTCCCACACACCCACCTAAGTTCGAAGGGCTTGCATCTGTTCAATCCAACGTTTTTTGATTTTTGTGTGATTTCTCCGTTTTTTAATGGCAGATGAAGCCTCAATGGAATTGGACATCCGAGTTTACGAGGAGCGTCTACTCAGCCAATATCGAAAGGCGTTGCTAGGCGGAGAAGACAAGGCTATGGAACTGGAAGCCGTGCAAAATACCATCCGCCAGAAGAGGCGTGTACTCGACTACCTGGAACAACTGGTTGGACGAAACATGGTCCCTGGTACTACTCGCAAAGCCAACTCGTCCACCTTAGCGATGCAACCATTTGGTGCACGAGATCCATTACGCTTCCCATTCGCCAGAAACGACTTCACCAGTATCAGTCAGTCAGGGTTAGTTGATATCTGAATTTCTATTCATCCCATTAAATTTCTAATTTCTGGAAACTGTCGTGGCCAGGGTAGGTAAGTTGGTAGTGACGCTGTTCTGGAAACTTAAAATAAAATAATAATACCTGCTTTCATCACTGGTACCAGAAGGCAGCACATGTCATGTGCTCTTAGGAGGCGAAACTTGAAATAAAAAATGACGGCATCATTACAATTGTAACCGTCGTAATCATAACAGTAGCGACTATACCTTTGGAATTTGATGAAATACTCGTGTGTGGGCAACATCCGAAGTTGAACTTACTTTGTGTTCGATTTAACCCTTATTCAGTTCGTTACAAGAAACGTGAACCACGGAAGAAGAAAGCGGGCGCTCGCCACACTTCTCGGAACACAAAACCATGCGTTACACTTGCCACCACTCATAACTACAACCCGTTTTAAAAGTGAATTTGAAAGTAAAACTTGATCAACCAATTCTGATCTATCTTAAAACTATTTTGTTGTCCTAATCTGACATGACATTGTTTAAGCGATCAATTTTGTATTCTTATCGGGATAAATAGTTTCGATCCCCATAATGCAATGTGCTTCCTGTTACATGGCGACAGCGCCCTCTGACAGTAAATCGTGAAAGCAGGTAATAGTTTCATCGAAATGTTTACCGTTATCAGAGAAAGCGTGGCATTACCTGTGTATTCTACCCTGGTTGTGGCTGAGCAGTGGTAGAACTCAGCATAGTTACCTGAAGAAGTTTGGCAAATCTGTGACTGATAAGAAAATTTCCGGCCAATCGGTGCCAGCCAGGGTAATGTGTGAGAAACTGCGTTAAGTTTAGGATATATGAACATTCTGGACAATATCTCGAGCCCCCCGTTAGAATCCCCACCACCTCTCATTACTGAATTTTTTTCTAAAAACTTCTAAGCTTCAAAACTAAACTAGTTCAGCTACACGAGCAGAGTAGGTTGATTCAGACGACATGAGGCTTGAATAAATTATTTTTTTTTAATTACTGGTTGAAAAGCCGGTCTTAGTTAATGTTACATAATATTGATGGAAACCAATCTATGTTGCCTCTTGGATTATGTTCTTATTAAATGCAGCCCAAGACGACGTTACTATGGATAAACGGCAAAGATTAATAGGTCTCAATCTTTATTCATCTTTATTCAATCTTATTCAATCTTTATTTATCTTATTCAATCTTTATTCATCTTTATTCAATCTTTATTCATTTTTGGCATGGAAGAGATTTTTACGCTCATATTCCGAAATCTACCTGAAGGCCCAAGGTAGCCCCAATGTCGTTATTGGTATTTTGAAAAGAGCTCGGACCCTGTAATAAAAGGAATTATCAAGGCTACCTCACAAGTAGCGTTCTGTAATACTGATGGAAACCTATCTATGTTGCCTTTTGGATTATGTGCATATTAAATGCAGCCTAAGCCGACGTTAGTATGGATGAATGGCAGGGATTGATAGGTTTCTGTCTTTATTTAATTTTTAGGGATGGGAAGGATTTTTACACCCATATTCTGAAATCTTTTCGAAGGCCCAAGGTAGCCTCAAGGTTGTTATTGGTATTCTGAAACGCAACTCTGACCACGTTACAGAATGAATAATCAAGTCTTACTCTAAACATCACCTCGTCGTCCAATCACTCTTCGAAACAAAGAAAATCTCAGGTTGCCTTGAAGCTTGAGGAACACTTCAAAAGCCACCGTGGGCTTAGCGGATATATCCAGATCACAGTAAATGTTCTTTTAATTGGTGCATTTTTTTTCTCGTAAGCCTATTTACGTTCATTAACGGTTTTTAAAGATGTTTCAAAGGGAGTAGGGAAGGTTGAGATGGAATTCAGAATATGACTGACGGTAGGTTTAGAAGGAAAAGTGATAATACGACTTTTAAGGTTGAGGTGAAAGTCTGCTTATGACTTAAGGCATGATTGAGGAGGAAATAGATGATAACGGGTTAATGGTAGTTTCAAAGGAAGTTAGAGGGGTAAATTGATAGTACGACTTAATGGTAGGATCCTCAGGAATTTAGAGAAGGACATCGGCAACTTGAAAAAAAGGTATACTGGAAGGTGGACAGTTGATACCATGAATTGATGGAACGTTCAAAGAAAGGTAAAAGGGGGAAATTGATGAAAGTTAATGGTTGGTTTAGACGAAGGGTGTGGTTAAATTGAGAAAACTACTTGATGGAAGTCCGAGAGATGGTTGAGTTGAAAATACGTCCAGAACGTAGGTTAAGATAGAATTGAGAATACGACTGAATTCCTCCACCTTAAGGCCTCCTTCCATAATCGGAGCTTTAGTCAAAGAACAATTCAGTCGAACATTGCTTCAAAATCTGAGGCAAATAAACTTGGCAATGGTTGCTGATAATTTTGCTACGGAACTTGTCTGGATTAAGCTTGTTGCACACTACTCCATTCCGTTACGTCACGTCGCAGGTCGCCGAATTTCTATTTAGATTAAAAGCATGTAAATTAGAGGAGCCGCGTATACTGCTCCGTTTCGTTTGGTGACGACCCATCGGTTGATGGACGGGATTGTTGAGGCAAAATGCTTTCTGTCAAAAACTGATCGCCTGGAGAAGTGTACGCACTTGCCATCAGTCGACAGCTTTCGTCATCGTTCACGCATCTGCACACAATACATTTTTCCCTACTATATACAGATGCGAACCTATTTCAGTTGCCTTCTGGACTTAACGTCATCATGCCCGAGCGTAAAGAATTAATCCCTAATTTACTAAGACTTTATATACTCAAGGTCACTGCAAGTAAAATCAAATCAAGTAAATCAAGTCAAATTTAAAAGCTCGGCGGAGACGACTGAAATGGTTAGCGACGGAAGCAATGTACACTGGACCATCCGTTGCCGGTAATCATTGGAACACGATGGAACGGAACGGAGTAGTGTTACAAGCTTTACTACTTCTCGGGAATTACAAGTGGAAGGTTTGGTTTTCATTTATCTTCATCATTCCTTTACTTTAATGGATGCGGGATTGATGTTCGATAAAGAGTAGCAGATAATTCTTTAAACTATTAAAAGTGAAAAAAAAAACGAATTGTCCCAGAGACGAATAGATCCTTGAAAATGAAGTGGTGAAAAAAAACTCCGTCATTTTGTGGGCATGGATTCCTGGCCACATTTATTGTGGCAAATAATGCTTTTGAGGATTGAGGAAATAGGCTAGCACTAAAATTTAACGATTTGTTGGACGTATCCATGTTGTATTTATTTTGTAATGTTTTGCAGGCAAAGTTCTTTGCTGCTGCTACTAGTACCTTATTGTTGAAAATTATTATTTATTTACCATCGAATAACAGCCGATTTAAAACGTTTTCCTTATCATGTCTACTGTATTCCATTCGTCACTGAGCCAATTAAAATACCTTTTTGCTTGAATGAATTCTACCAATAAGTTATAGTTAAGGTTTTTTTTATGCTTTTTAGGAATTTCACAATTTCATAAAGGTATCATGTAATTCAATTTAAAACTTCTAAACCAGAGGAAACTCATTACACCTGGAGATCAGGTATAATTGGCTTAACGATAAGGCATGTGGTATAAACCATTTATTGGCCAAACATAGTTAATGCAAACTTTACTAAAACGTAAATAGCACAATGCAAGGCTCCCTTCAAGGTAAAAAAAAAAAACCAGCAGAAACAAAAAAAAAATAAGGTAGGATTCTGAAGGCCAGCGTATTGGTTAATTTTTCCATCAGTTGGGACCGTTAATTAAATGAACAACTTGACTTTCTTCTTAGTGTCGTTTCATGTATCTTATAGTTTTTCGTTAATTTCTGAATAATTTCCCATGGTAATGATTATAATTTATGGTTGTGTTCATGATGCGTGATTAATTTTGATATTCGACAGTCGAATTTATTGAAACCTTTCCCCCAAGCGTATTAATTTACCGCGTTTATTTATCCACAAATAGGTCATAAAAGTGCATGTTGAAAAATTGAAATTAAATCTGATAATAGGTTCAGAAGAGCAAAAGTACAAAATAAGTAGGTACATTTCTCCTCGTTTTCCCACTCGTCAGTACCGCCTGATAAAAACGCTACTTTTTAAGTGATGCCTGGCTGAGAATGTTTGGCTGTTGACGTCGCTTAAATTGTTGTTGTACTGTGCCTTGCGTACGTTAGTTTTGTTTCGCTATTTTGAAATATTTTTGGTGATTCTGACATTTTTTAGTGATTTTGTGCTGTACTTGAGCGTTTTCTAGATTCACAACACTGGTTCATATGTTCTGAACCCATTATAATTTGCATCATTGCTGGAGCCACCAAGTGCAACAATGATTATGAGTATTGTTTTAAATCTTACAAATTATGGACCAGTGGGTAAGCAGGGTGGGACGGTCGATTAACCCTGTGTTTAAGAAATTTTAGCTCGTCGGGCATGCCAACACCAAAACTTAATTCCTGTTGGTTTTTCAAAAAAAAAAGCTTCAGGAGATGCCAATCCTCAAAACAAGAAAGCATATGATCCAGTAATGCTTGTGGCGCACTGCTCCGTTCCGTTCCGATGGAGTCATCGTAGTTAGCGACTGACTGAAACGGACGGGGCGCCGGAATTGTATCTTCACGGAGTTACGTTAACTCCGGAATTTTTTTAAATTCTGACCCCTGTGTTGGACCCTGCCTTACTCGCACTGCCTCGCTCGCTGCGGCTATATATATAACATTAGAAACCGTGTTACTACAATTCCGTGTTGCTACAAATCCGTGTTACTACAATTCCGGATTGTTTCAGACACTTTTAAAGCAAATTAAGAATCCGGAGTTACTGTAATTCCGGGTCCAACACGGGGGTCAGTGTTTATGATCCTTTCTTCGTCGTCGGAATAGAGCAGTGTGCCACAAGCTTTAGAGACCGGATAATAGGCTTGACAAAGAGTACGTCCTAACAAGAGTTTAAATTGTTGCCTTTTTAACATGAATCCTTAAACTACTTCACTGCTTGAGTTGTGTCATTGCTAAAACGCTAGAAGAAAGTGTTAGGGGAAGACAACTGAACCTATGTAAACTGACTGCTAGGCCCATTATGTTATAGCTGATGACACTTTTACAAGCTTATCCAGCTGCAGGGTTCCCTTTATGTATGCTACCTCAACGCATTTGTCTTCCGAAGTATCATTAAAAAGAATTAGTTTAATTTGTTACGAGGTAGATTCATTTTGTAATACACTTGGCCAAGTAAGGCACTTTACACCCTCATATGCTGGATCAGGATATTACTGCAAGCCGACACCCCCCATTATTATTGTAACTCTTAATGTTCTCCCTATAGGAAAGGCCTTATTAAATTAGTGTAGTTTATTATTGATTTACAATATTTAATATCATCCCTCTCTTCCTTAGTTAAAACAATCACGGAACCTTTATTTGTAATTTTACCCCCTTGTAATGTAGACACGCATTCTCAAAATCAAAAAGCGAAATCGAAACTTCGAAAAGACCATTTATTCCTACCTTTATGGTCTAATAAATACGGAAAAATGACGACTGTATATAATTCTGTGAAAAACTTCAATAAAATACCAAACACATTAAAAACAATTAAAGGATATAATGAACTTAAGCAAAAAATGAAAAACTACTGGATTAATTATATTGATGGGGATAAATAAATGAATTGGGGGTTTTTGATTCAGAGTTAATTTGTTGAGAAGTTGTATAGGGTTTAAAAATAAAATTGAAAAATGGCTAAATGATCGTTTCTGACAAACATTTTTGAAGAGAACTGTACAAGGTACTAGAAAGGAGAAGTACCAAATTATGCAATATAGTTTATGGTTCTGATGGTTTTGTTTTTTAAATTGCTAGAAATGTATATTTTTTGTTGATGGATGGTATTGTAATGTTGCCACTAATAAGTGTTAGTTCACTTCGTGGCATCTTTCTTTCTTTAATAAAAAAAAAAAAAAAAAAAAATCTTATCGTGGGAAATCTCCCCCACAGGCACTCATCACGAAACCCTAGTCCATTTCGCTGTTCAGCCAGCTAATTCTGTGATTATACTATAGCTATTAATGAATTAGTGTGGTTCGTTTTCACAAATTAAGCTGCTCCTTCTATTTAAGGTCAACAATAACGATCACAGTACGATGATGTTGATCTCTTATCGGCAAATGTACCGTGGACAATGAACAGGCACGTTACCATGTTTCCTCCGTGACTCGCTCAATCTCCCACGTAACCCCATCGCGAAGCAGTATTCCACTTTGCAGTATCGGTCGACTAGTTTACCCAATAAGTGAGTCAGTGTACTTTCTATTTTTCTCCTTGTATTCCTCACCTTAATAGTAATCACTATCAGACGATCCTTCTTTAACCCTTATTAAAATTGTATCACTTTAACTTTCTCCTTCATCACGCATCCCCACATTTCCCCACAGCCCTCATCACGAAGCACCATTCCCCTCCACCACTTGGAAATTCGCTGCAAAATTCGCTGCAATATTAGGTATAATTATTTTTCCTTTGGTTTATTTTCACCATTTAATCCTGTTCCCCCTTTACGTTAAACTTAACAATGACAGTCGCAATCAGGTGATTATTAAACCCTTATCCCTAACTGTATTTCTTGCCAGTGAACAGTATTAAACCCTTATCCCTAAGTGTATTTCTTGCTAGTGAACAGTATTAAACCCTTATCCGTAAGTGTATTTCTTGCCAGTGAACAGGGGCACGTTGCGTAACTTTCTCCTTCATCACCCATCATCATGGTACTCTCTTCTGACAGACCCTTTTCAGGAAAAATTGTACTTCACCGTTTCGGTTAGAATTCCTTTAATGTTAGCTACAATTAATTTATAGTATGGTTGGTTTTCCCTGTTTAATCGCCTCCCTCTTTTCTTAACAATAACGATCACAACCGGGTGATCCTTGACCCCTTATTTGTAATTGTATCCCCTAGCAATGAACAGAGGCACGTTACTTCACTTCCTCCTTCATCACCCATCATGGGACGTCATCTCCCCGCAGGCCTTCATCACGAAGCATCATTCCACTTCGCCGTTCCGGCCGGCTTGCGTCCGATGGTGCGGGGTCGACGTCGCAGAGCGTCACAACTATTGCCACCGTCATTGATCTGGCCGAGACGGATAGCAATTTCTCCAGCGGTTCCGATGACGCTGTCAGTCTCCTCTTTCGAAACCTTTTGACTCCAGCAGGGAATCCAGAAGACCACGACAACTCTTCCGCTACGTCCCACTACGAGACTTCGATGTAGGTGACGATGAGGTCATGAAGCGACATCTTGGATGTTGGGAAGAGGTCTGATTGCGTTCAACATTTTTAACCTCGAGAAATGATAATCATGTCCAAAGTTTGTTTGTTCTGAACACAACTAATTAAACAATACTCTCATTTAAACTATTCTGTCTATCGTATTGTTTTTACGAATTTTTAAACTACCTTTTGGTGTAGAATTCCTGTCAGAATAACAAGAAATTTTACGAAAATAAATATTTGTTGGGATCTTCTTGCTTGTTGATTTCCATTACCTTAAAAATAGTAGTCATGTTTAATTTACATTTTTTAAACTGTATTTCTGTGTACTGATGGAGCATGGCAACATATTTCAAAATGGCTGTCGTTGAAAACCGTTGGCAGTCGCGGATAATTCGTTACCATTAATTTGGAATACATTTTTCATTTGCTTTAAATTTACACGAAATCTAAGCAAATGAACATTTTGCAATAATAGCAACCTTCTTTATAAAATGGTAGGCTTCTTAGACTGACAACGACGATGCCATTGATTGTTTTAATTTAAAGTTTCCTGACTATTCTGAATTTTTTGTAAGTAAGTTTTCACATTCACATTTTTTAACGTTAAATTTTTTTAGTTGTATTTCGGCCATTTCAGTACGAGAGATGCTTGTACACAAGATTCGTACCTATTTGGTTATGTTGGGATCTTTTTCTTCTGTTCGACTATACACTGACAAACAGTACGTCACATTAACAGAACTTTTATGTTGCAACTACAGGAGGAATGAACAAATAGGGCTGCAGTATTAGTCCAGACAACGAAGGCTCAAATTTGGCAAATGGTGGAATAAAATCCCAAAGTCTTGAAACTTTGCAAGGTTGTTCGGGGAGGTCTAGTAATGACTATATCAAAAGTCCTGATGATTTGGAGGTGAGTTGGCTTCGCTAAACATAAAATACACAAAAATAGGTCACTTTTTATTCGTTTTCCAATAATATCTCGGAATCTGTGGGTCCTGCAAAAGTTAAAGAGGACAAAATTTGCCACAAACCTGATTCTATACATTTTTTCTGTAGCACTAGTAGTTTACGAGATACGAGTTCTAAATTTGAGAAATCTCAGTGATTGACAGGGATCTGCTATACGGGGTGCACATAGATTAGGTGGACCGACCCTAACCGCATTTAAGTTACTATATCAATCACATAACATCAAACACTTATTTACATGTTTATTTGTAAACATGTCAAATCGAAGTAAACGTCCTTCTGAAGGTTATTGTCTTGAACAGTTGGTGTCAGGTTATTCAAATAGTCACCATGGCAGTTGTGGCAGATAGCAGTGCAACTCAAGCTTATTTTCCTTCACCCACACTTGTTTCCACAACCTGTGGTGCATCTGCTAATATGATGTTGATGACAGCTTCAGGGGCAACAGCATCTTTGGTTACAGTGACATTCTGACTACACTCCCAACGCCAAATTGCATCTGGTAGCTCATTTCCGATCTAGATTGGCATGGCACCTATGCAAGTTGAGGAACGTTTAGTAGGAGAAACTGTGTACTGACTCAAGAAAAATTTGTCCTGCCTCCGGTACATCAGTTTCAATCTATAATGAACATAAGGCCAGGCTGATCAAGATGCCTTCCTCCAAATTAAATGGCAGAGGAATACAATACCTTCAAAGACTGATGATGCTGACAATCTAATTGTCAGGAGAGTCATCACCATAGCGAGTAACAGTGACAATGTAGCCATTGTTGGGGAAGATGTAGATCTATATTTCTTCTTACAGCTCAAACAGCTACACAGAAATATATTCTTCTATAAGCCCGGTAATAGAATGGTAGGAACACAGGTTTTATCTTCAACCCAACAACAACAAAAGGGCCTCAAAGATCTCGTACTATTTGCTCATGCATTCACAAGGTGCAACAAGACATAAGCTTCCTTCATGACGGAGAAGAAGTAGGTTACAAACGTGAGGCATTGTGTTCAGTAGCAATTGTGATCAACCACTCAACTTCCAAGTATTAACATGTATCTGAGGTAGATCAGTTTTTCTCGACTTTATATAGATCTACTACTACAACATCCCTCAACTTGCATAGGCACCATGACTTCACAAAGTCTGCAACCAACATGAAGTCTGAGCTACTATTCCTCCCACCCTCAGAAGGTGCAGCTTTGCAATGCTTATTTCGTGTTTTCCACCAACTACAATATGAATAGGTAACGAGTTACCAGCTAGCTGCACTTTGGGGTTGGGAGCCTAGCAGAATGGCAATCTTGTACCTACTGCAATCAAAGATGCTGTAGCCCCTGAGGTTGTATCAACCTCATAATTTGCAGTTACACCACATGTTGTGGAAACAAGTGTCGGTGCAAGAAAATAAGGATGAGTTGCACTGCTATCTGCCACAACTGCCATGATGACTGAATAGCCTGACACCAACTGTTGAGGACGATAACCTTCAGGAAGAGGACGTTGACCGCGACTTGATTTGATATTACTATGCGATGTAATATATAGTAACCTGGTGTACGAACTGCACATGTAGTAAATAAATATGTATAGAAGTAAATAAGTGTTTGGTGTTATATGATCGTGTACTAACTTAAATGATGTTAGGGTGTGTTCACCTGATCTATGTACACCACGTATAGTAGATGTCTGTCTTTCGAAGATATCTCAATTTTCGAACTCGAATATCTCGCAAACTACTAGTGCTAGAGAAAAAATGAAGAGAATCTTTTTTGTGGTAAATTTTGTCCTCTGTAATCTTTATAGGGAATTTTTTTGGTAGGACTCACAGATTCCGAGATATTAACGGAAAATGAATGAAAAGTCACCTCCAAATCATCAGGACTTTTGATATAGTCTTTACTAGACCTTCCCAAACAATCTTACAAAGTTCCAAGACTTTGGGATTTCATTCCACCTTATGTCCTATTTTGACTGGACTATATGTTTTCTAGCATGTTGTCTGACATGTAGGTAGATTGTTACATTATAGTCAACCCGTGCTCCTGCGCCTGTCCGTGTAAAATCACTGGCTGCTAGGTTGATTTAAAATACAGGGTGTTTAAAGAAAAAACGCTACACGTCGAATTTTTCTAAGTCCAACAACCCTTCCCCGTCGCTATAACCCTTATCCCTGACCTCAGTAAAGAAATCATGAAAATTATTCTTGACCAGAGGAAAGAAAACTTTTATTTGCTTTTCAAATAAGAACGCAAAACGTAACAAAAGCTTGGGACAACTCTGGTTGGTCGGGGGAGAGGGGGGGAGGGGACCAAAACAAACAAAAGCCCATAATTAGATTTCAAGTAAGAAGAAGAAAAAACATTTATTTGGCCATTAAGCAAAATAGCTAAAAGGCTTTTGCGGTATTTCGATTCCAAATAAAAACCCAAAAGGAACAAACGCATGTGGCAACCCTGCTTGGTGAGGGAGGGGGGGGGGGTAGACCAAAACAAACAATATGTGCATTTATTTTTTAATTTAAAATATAAACAAACAAAGCATTTATTTGGCCTTTAAATAAAATAGCTAAAATAAATGCTTTTACAGTATTTTGATTTCAAATAACAATTCTCAAAAGGAACGTATCCACGCCTTAAACGAAGATGATCCTGATCGACACATTCAGTTCTGTGAGGAATTCCTAGATTTCAAATAATATTTAGGCAAAAGAAAACGTGCATGTGGAACCCTGGGGGGGGGGGGGTAGGACTTTGACACAGTCCCCCGTCCCACTGCCGGACCAGATAGGATAACCTCTAGAAGGCTGACGTTTGACATTTTGTTTCAAACCAGTTATAACGTAAATTAAGTCCATCATTAAGGTTTAGAGGCGAAGAAAGATGTTCCAGGTGATTGAAATACGAACGAAGGTGCTCGAACTGACCATCTCCAGCAACGATACACCACCACATCTGAGCATATTCTCCTGCATAAGTCAGGAGTAAATGTCTCAAATGCAGCAGGAATGAGAACCTGCAGTGTTGCAATATCCTGGGCTGGTTGAATGTACACCAAATCCCGTACTATTCCCCACACACTAAAAGTCCATAAGCGTCAGATCGCACGAACGCGGGGGCCATTCCATCGCATCTCTTCTACCAATCCTGCTGTTGGTAAATTGGTCATCAAGAAGGTCTCACACCTGTGTTTCATAGTGCGGTGATGCACCACGTTGTTGGAAAATAATATCTGTGGGACACTTTTCCCATACAGCTGGCAGAATCCTGTCTTCTAGCAGCTGATGATATACAGCACCGTTGATTGTTCCATCAAGGAAGAATGGTCGAATAACCCCCCCAGCCCATATACCTCCCCAAACATTGTTGCCAGGTGACGCGTGAATGCCGCCATAGTGACGTGTGGGTTGTCATCACTGTAAAATATGCAGTTGTGACGATTAACTCTGCCATTCAGATGAAACTTGGCTTCATCGGAGTATAATATCCGTTCCCAATTCTGTGGATCATCTGCTAGGAAATCTAGGAATTCCTTGCATAACTGAATGCGTCGATCGGGATCATCTTCGTTTATGGCGTGGATACGTCGTGGATGGTACACCTTCAAGCCTACGTCCTTAATCAGCCTATTAACTGAAGGCAGTGACACACCCGTTTTCCGTTCCAACTGACGTTGGGACGTCGTTGGTTTACCAAGCAACACGTGGTGGATCTCGGCGGCATTTTCAATCGTTCGTGCCGTTTGTTTATGGCGAGAATGGCCCTTATGTTGATTTTCCACAGAACCTGTGGTTTCAAATTTCTCCACCAAATGTACCACTGTAGACCGGCCTGGAGGTGGCTGAAGATACGTAGCCTGCCACCAAAACGTCTGATATCGTATCGTTTTGGTAATACCATTTAATAATATTGATACGTTGGTGTAGGTTCATGCGTGGCATGTCGTTATGAAATACAAAAAGAACGAGTGGTGTCGAACAAAGCGAATAAAAAAAGAACAAACTGTATTGAATGATACGCATCAAGTTGTATGCACCTAACTACTGTCACGTCCAAGTGTACGGACCAACCAGTACTACAGTATACTACACATCACACAATAGTGCATGCCCTGGGGACATCAGATCACATGACTCACAACTTTGCGTGCAACGGCAGTACAGTAGCTGAAGGGCAACATGCAGCATTAACCAAGGTTACTAAATTGGTAATTAAACTCAGCCAATTACAGTAAGTACAGTACTGTAAACTGGGAACTCCTGTCAAGTTAAGATGGCAAAGGCGTAATGCCTGTAATGCCCAGGAAAAGATTTACGAAAATAAATTATCAAATTGAGCCTTCCATGCATTGACACAAGGTGCATTGACGATATGAGATGGCAAGGCGTTCCATCCGGAGACAACTCTTTGCGAAAAAC
>JAHWFP010177142.1:37230-60498 GCA_023313725.1 Lithobius niger
TTCGAGTGAACTCTAATCCGTTTTTATTCGTGTACCTTCAGGGCTGTAAGTATGGGGATACGAGCTCTGTTTTTTTTCTAAACGGCGAAGCCGTTTTTTCTCAAGTTAAGTTGTTGGCTTTTTTCACTTCCATTTTATGTGTCCACTGTCCACCGATTTTTGTTTTCGAAAAAACGGAACATTAGAAATGGATACTTATGTTTAGGTTCCGCCGAAGATTTGTCCCATGATTATTATTTGATAGCAACACATTAGCGTATTTCTGGATTTAGCGTATTTCTGGATTTCTGCGTCATCTCGATGAGTAGTTGATTCTGGATTGTTCCAGTATCGTGGCAACAATCGCGGAAACTATTCAACTGGCTTCCCGAAGCCTGTATTGAAAAAGTAAAGGAAGTCACACAGTCATGTCGGCCGCCCGATTTCGCACCCTACGGTTAAGGAAAAATCGAGATCAATTAATTTTGTTGTTGGTTCAACAACGAGCTAGCTAACTCGAACAACGACAATGTTAGTTTCCCGGCACCCAACCATTGTTGCATCTTGTTCGAGTGAGCTATAATCCGATATTGTGCGCCTCGCCTATTGTTTCCCTATGGTTACACGTTGCAGCATTGTAACATTTTGACATTGTTAGCCCCTCCGCCTCCTGCCCAATTTTCTGAAATTCTCGTGCGCAAACGAAGTCTGCCGGCCGTGCTAATTATGTACTAGTTTGTAAGTAAGAATAAGATCACTTTTCAGTCAACGTAGTTCGAGGGATTCGAGTTTAAGAAGTTTGAGTCGTTTGCAGTATTTTAAGTTCCGCATACCTGGCAAAGTCTTGGTGAATCGCCTCTGAACCAACTCCACCATACCAATGTCCTGGTTGGTTTAGAAGGGGTTCAAGGAATGGACTTTGCTCTCAAGTGTGCCATTGCAATTTAGCAACTAATTTGCCTGAAGGCGTACTCATGGAGACAATAATCAAGTTATGTTTCAAGTCACTTTCCTCGATTACAACTTTTTTTTTAAACAGGTTTTTTTTTTTTCATAATTTTTCAGGGTATTACATTGTCATTAGAGACAATATAAACTAAACTTGGCATAACACACCATAGCGGGACGTTGCATCAGCAGCCATGCCGCCTGCGATATTCACCCATTGCACGCTGCCCCGCCATACTCGTCCCCTTCTTGAAGCATGGGGAATATTAAAGCACCATCTTGATAAATTTTAACTGGTCCTATCTTTACACTGAGGTGGCATTGTGAGCTACTTAACGCCTCTGTGCACAATTTCTTCATACCGTAAATCGCCAATTAAATGACCATGCACTGTTATAATTAATTCAATAAAAAAGGGATGAGACGTAATAAAGTTATAATTCGATTCTGAGTTCTGTCCAGGGAGGTTGTTTAGGCCTAGCTCCATTGCTAAAAATTCGGGGTTTATGCAATCATTCACGTACGTGCTCCGAGTTCGGTGTAGCATTAACGCAATGCCTTTATTCTTATCACTTCAGGATTTCTGACCTTAAAATATTTTAGGGGGTGGGCCGTACCTTTTCCAGGGCTGTTAATAGGCGATTTACGGTAAAAGTCATTACAGGAAAGGAAGGACAGGAGGATGGCAGACACTGCACGTATGACAATTAGACGATAAATTTGTATTAGTGTTTTTACTGGAACTAACAGTAACTTTCATTTGGACTACTGCTAGGACAGTTTTAGTCCGTCGTCCGTCGCCCGTCGCTTTTTTCAACTTCGCAACGGTACCAGAAATTGACGACCACTGTTTACAACGTTAGATTCCATGTCACACGTTTTTAAACAACATGGCAAATTAAAACATCGTTACTTCCTTATAGCTAATGGACTTCTTCGACGTAACTAAATTAAATAATAATATTTGATCGTCGAATTGAAATACTAAGGATAACACTGTAGCCGTAAAACAATCATTTTACATTCGTTTAAAATAGTCTCGTCGCATTGTTGCATGAATGAATAAGATTGCCATCGAACCAAGTTCTCCATTAGACTTATCTGCTACTTACGAAATAAAAACTACAGGCCTAAAATTACGTTACCACGGCAACGTGATGTTGCTACGAGTAGCTCCTGGCTTCAACCGCATCTCTGCCGTCACTTCCCTGCTACCACTGATCTATACAGGCTACGTTGCGCGTGACGTTTAACACTGTAACAGGCGCACCGTGTTGCAAAAATGAATAGGTGTACTATACAAATCAAATCTCCCTTAGCTGCTACTTACGAAATTAAAACTCCATGTAAGAATTAGGTCTAAAAGTTGACAAATACGCCTAAAATCTAAAATAGGCTTAAAAGCTAACACATTTTTAACCGGCAGTCTGATGGTTACTGCTTTCAGATTATATAATAAAGATCACCATTGGTCGTGGTAGAACTGTACAGAAGGCCGGATGCGCCTATAGGTAGTCGCTCTAGCCGCTTGTCTATTACTAAAGACATTTTAAGGTGAAGGGTTAACGAAGCAGACTGCATAAATAAAAGACCTGCCTTGTGAAAATACCATAGATACTAATCTGAGAAAGAAAGAAAAAACTATCCCAACTGTGACTCGACTCAAGGGTTCCCCCGCTTCCTGTAGGAACGGAGCATCACATTCCATCTCTGATTTCTCCCCCCCCTACCCATCCGCCCCCAAAAAATTATTTCAAGAACTTCAGCATCACAACACAATTCTAACTCCCAGCTCCATTGTCGTGTCGTCACAATATGCGACGCAGGATTTTATTTCTCAAAAATGTAGCAAGTCGGAATCTGTTAATTTACCATTTTTCGTTCAATATAGCAAGTTCCAAGTTCTCATTGGCTCAAAAGTTAAGGTCAGTGTTTTAAAGCTCTATATGCACAACTGCACATATGGTAATTCTAAAGATTATGTATTTTCGTAGCAGCTGTAAGTGCACACCCCTTGGTACAAGTTCACGATTACCTGTGTTCTAGTTGTAGTGTATAATATAGGCGGGCAGTCTACCAACTGTGCTACCAGGGTGGACTACTAACTACAGGCTTCAGTACAGGCGAGCTTAGCTTTTTCTATTCTTCTATTGGGTCCGAAAAATATTCATATTGTCGAATTTGCGTATCGAATTTCGTTGTTTGCTGAACATCCTGGTGTGATTAAATTATTAATTGAGCCTTGTTAACTAGTTAATCATAGTGAAATGCTGACTTTGGAATTATTGGCTTCATTGCTGTCCAAGTTTATTCATTAGTTTCTCTAGGTAGTGGTGCGCTAAACTCCGACATGTGCAAACGATAAACAACTGATTCAATTTAATGGAGTGACATGCGTATACGATCCATCCCTTTTTATAGACTCAGCACAAGTGTCCAATTTTCACTGTCTGTGACTGTACCTTAGTTTGTCATGTAATTTTTCCCTTGGCTGGTAGCCACTACATTGGGCTGTGCTTCCTCACGTTGTACTGAATCACAGGGGACCCCTCACAAGATACCTTTCCTTCAGCTTGGTGGTATGCTCTAAAAGCGCCCGCTGTTGCGAAAGGTAGGTTGTTCAAACTTTCTTAGTCTTAATCTGGTTTTGAAGGCTTTATGCATATTAGAAAACAAAAAAGAACTCGTTTGATTTTTAAGGTTAGGTTCAACTGATCCGAAGTTAAAACAGCAAAGGAACACAAACTTTCCTGTATGTTTTGATATACCGCATTGGTGCTGTAATGTTTACTGCACATTAAACCCTACTGTTGTATTTATATGTTTTTGTAAGATGGTTGCGGTTGAGAGCGACTGAGGCAACACAGACTTGTATTGTAGGCCCCTGATCACCCTGATCCTCACAGTCCTCTTGCCCGAGTACGGTGAACCAGACTAGGTTGACTTCCACATGCCGTTTTGACGAGTTCCATGGCATGTTTTGGTTATCGAATTTATGTCTTTGGTTCGTTGTTCATTGTGTTTGATCCTCTCTCAGAGCTCGACTACGCACCAACACGTGCGTTAGGCAATTGATCTGTATAGCATATAAAGCTGTGCGCTTTTATAGGCGGGATGGTCGTGTGTCGTAGAGTTCTTTTATCACGCGTAAGCATACAAAACAGCCGTAATTTGCTACTGATGTACAAAAACTGAGCATAAAAACCACCTTAAGGGTCTTAGTTAACAAGTCATGGCCTGACCTGGCCTATCTCGTAGACTAGGCAGTAACTTTTTTATTATCTTAGAAAACAGTAGGTCAGGTTGGTTTACGTGGCTAAACGACATCACTGAAAATTCGTAAAAACGAAGTCTTAGCATGCTTAGTAGCTTACAGACCTACATATTAAATAAGTCTGGGTTCGTGCGAGTCCTTGATAACCTGGAAATGGTATCCTGGAAATGTTAACCTAAAAATAAAAATGTAACTCCAGGCCTGAAATCATGAATCTAAAATCTTGAGTGGCGTATACGTATATGAATAGGATGAACGGAAAGGAGGCGATTTGGTGAAATGCCAAAAAATCTAACAAAACTTGTTAAGAATTCCCACCAAGCTTTTCGGCCGTGTGAAGTCGTGATATCAAACGCCAAGCTCTTTCGCCAAGATGATCCCTACGAATGGATTGCGCAATTTTCAATATTTCATTTAACGTTTGGAGTCTTTTTAGTCTGTGGGATTAGCTTGGAGAAAGGGCTTGGCGTTTGATAACACGGCTTCATATTTGACCGAAAATCTTGGCGGGAATCCTTAACAAGTTTTGTTATGGGGTAGATATCAGATATTTTTCACAGCAGTAAGGTTACTTACAGTCTTTGCTGGACTTAACAGAACAGCAACATTGCGGTATATTACAGGTGAGTTTGAGTTCCTTGTATTTGTGTTCAGTTAAACGCTACCTTAAACATCAAACGAGTTCGTTTTTTTTTTCTGTTCTGTGATACCTGGACAAACTAAGCTGGTCTTCGGTACTCCTTGAAAATGTGCAAAAATTTCTCTTTTGGTCCGTTACTTCCCCACTCTGAAACTTGACCTTACTGCCCACGCTTGTTATTGCATTAGCTTGACCACTGCTAATTACTTAATTGAACCAAAGTCGCCAATAATTAAGGTACGTAATGTATTGTTAACTAGAAGGAAGAAAGGGTTTAACGAGCGTTAACCACTAGAAGGAACAGCCCTTGATGCTAAACAAATGTCAAGCCTTCGGTTGAAGCAACTACATATGAACATGATATCATTGTTAAAGCTGATCTCTACTTAATTGTCCTTGCTTGTTGAGTGACCTTCTTTTCTTGTATGCTATTGTACACAGAAAACCAAAGTACTCCTTTTTGTACTGGCAGCCTCACCAGCCTAATAGAAGGACGGCTAGAGGTAGTCTAGGTTGCACCTTTCTGTCAATTGGGTTTTATTGTTTGAGTTGCTGGAAGACCCCCTGAAGTTCAAAAATCAACATGTTACCACTTCCAAAAAGTTTCCGTTCTGTTCGCCATTTTGAAAAAAAAATGGCTGACTATTGTTATTTATTTATTTATTTAAATAGTTGTAGCGTCCCGCAGACATTAGAACAACCTCATGGTTAGAACATAAAAATATATATATATTTTCACCCGGGTATGTATATATTATATACATGGTACACGAACTCCTACTGAATTATCTGCCCCACGACGATAAAAGGGTATGCTTGTTAATTTATTAGGAAGCATTAGTGAAACGGACATTTGATTTTATGTAGAATTACTGTTCTCAAGTTAATTCTCATAGGGTAGAAAGAGACGTCTACAGCTTATTAGGGAAAGTTGCTAGATCTAGCAGACAGGTAAAGCGTCATATGTGGAAGTAACCTTTTACTAAAATGAGGGTCGCAGCTAGCAGCACGTGGCCCTCAAGTGGCTCGTACGTGCCAAATTATTGTTGTAACAGGTAAAGGTGATGATTAGACCGTGAAATTCTCTGTACATTTACAAGCCTATGCAAGTTCTGACTGTGTCAATTTCACTGGCGTAACGGCTAATTGGACCACGGCAAATGTGAAAATTATGAATGAGCAAATTTATAACATAAAATTCCTCCAGGCAGGGGACGATTAAACCGTCTGATCCTTCGTTCGTTCACAGTCCTATGAAAGCTGTGATATCCACCCAAAACCAAAACTGGTATAAGAGAAGCCGCCAAGTTTAAAAAAGGGTCGGCCTTTCAAAGTAGTGATATCATTCAACCAGGGAAAGGCTGCCAAGGTTAATCCTGTTAGCCAAGTTAATCGCACCTAATAATACTTTGGGCGTTAAATGAAAACTTGAAGATTGCTACCGCCACTAGCAATGTTCTAGTTTTCATTTAACTTTCGAACTATTAGTAGGTGCGATTAACTTGAGTAGTGGGGGATTTACGATATGAGGACACACATACCCCTCCACCCCTTCCCCCGCGTGCAGAAAAGTTGCATGAATCATGCAGAGCAGTAAACCCTCAAGTAAATCAACCCCCGTTTCAGGAGCATGCCGATGACGAATGAGCAACCTCACTCAAGTAAACCTACCCTCACTTAAGTAAACCTTCCCTCACTCAAGTAAATCTACCCTCACTCAAGTAAACCTACCCCCACTCAAGTAAACCTCCCACTCAAGGACCCCCACTCAAGTACCTCACTCAAGTTAATCTCTCATTCAAGTACCACACCCAAGTGGCGAAATGAGGACCTCCAAGACGCCCATCTGGACGAGGGTGCTTTTTGACGTCATCCAATATGGCGGAAGTGACGTCATGGCGGTGCCCATGAAAGTTTTCCCCACTTTTTTTAATTTCGTCGTTCTGGAGGAAAGTCCTTTTTCTGGAAGTAGCCAAGATGGGTCCCAGTCCCAAAATTTCTCCTTTTGCTACATCAGTGGCCTTTTGCTACCAAAAAATGTCCTTTCTTATTGATAACTCCGAGCGGGACATCTGAGAGGCTTCACGAGCATGTAAGAACTCTCGAAAGCTTTCAGCGTTTGGGGATTCCCAAAATTGGGGGCTCTTTGAGCTTGTGATAACTTTAAAATGCTTCGAGGCTTGAAAATGACGAATTAGCAATATTAGTAGGGGGATACTTTTTGAACTTTCGCATTGTGAGAACTCTCAAATCTCAAAATCTGATGCTTTTTTTCCACACCACCCAGGTGCGTTTTTTTTTAACGTGGTAGGCCTAATCCACGTGGCTCGGAGATTATCATAATCTGGTCTCGTCTTTTTTCCAGTCTAATTTTCCTTTCATCCGCCGTTTCGTTTTCTAGAATTTTTCTTTTACTAGCAGCTTTTTTCTCTAGTCTAGCCACTCTGCCCTCCTCCGTTTCTTGAGCTTGAGCTTTACTTCTACTAGCGGCTTTTTCCTCTAGTCTACCCAGTCTCTCCTCCTCCGTTTCTTGAGCTTGAGCTTTTCTTTTTCTAGTGGCCATTTTCTTTAACCTATCTTGTGTCTGCGCTTCTGTTTCCTGCGTGCGGGATTTACTCATACTAGCGGCATTGTTCTTCAACCTACCTTCTCTCCGCGCCTCAGTTTCTAGCGCGCGAGCTTTTTTCTTGCTGATAGTATCTTTCTTTCTAATCTCCTTCTTCTACACCTCAAAATCCTCCAACTTTTTCCGGCAGTTCTCCAGTACGGCAAACCTGCGGACGGCCTTATCGTTTTTCTCAGCTATTTTTGCTTCGGTCAGTATTTGCCAACTGGAGCGACAATTTTTTCTCTCACTCCTCGTCGCTCATCACGTCCACGTCTGAGTCGAAATAGTCAGCATATTCCTCCCAAGCACCAGTGTTGTAGTGACCGATGGCTAGAGTATCTTTGCCGTTATCCAGGATATACCACTTGTCGTCGTAAGGCGAGAGGAGGGATTTCGATATTCTGATGGTGTTCAGCTCATGGCCGACACTGGAAATCTTGGCCCAGCTTCCCTTCTGCGGAGGTGTTTCAGAGTTTAGGGCCGCTTCGTAGTCGTCGAAACTCAAATGTTTCTTCACGAATGAGCTTTGGATGCCCCTGGCCTTCTTGATATTCTCTTTTTTCAGAGGTTTAATCGAGTAGATTTTTTACCAGAGTCCGATGAACTCTAAGATGGGGACGCCGCCCATTTCGTCTTTCATTTTCCCCAACACTTGTTTGTTCATGCTGGAGAAGAGGGGATGATTCGACGGGTAGTTGCTCGTGTTCGAACCGGTGTTTGTCAGCGAGCATGTCTCGGTAGATGTCCTCCGTTTCGATTTCGTAGCAGAGGCTGTCCGTGAAAAGGAGTTTGGCGGGGTCTTCGTACTTTGGCCGAATGTAGTCGTAGTGGAATTCGAACATGAAGAGTTTGGAGAGTTCCAGTATGGTAAATCCTGAGTAGGTCGGATACAGCACACTACGGACACGGCGGTTGAGTTGCACCAGGTTTTTGTTTAGGATCTTGAAGGATTCGGCGTGCGGTTGGGAGGTGTATTTTAGCGCCATTTTCTCATCGGTACACAGCTTCACGTCGAGGCGATTTTGTTTATTCTCCATGGTTTTTCTAAACACCGAATTATTCAGCAATTTGAAGTAGTCTTTGGCGAAAGGAACGGTCGTTTCTTGCCTTTTTGCGGTGTTGAATTTGATGTAGGATTTCATCCAGGGTTTTTGGTTAAAAGCTAAGACTCTTCTGATACGCCGAAGTACTAGTCCGTGCCGGCGGTAGAATTTCAAGTTCCTGTAGTTCCTGTAGGATGTACCTCTTCGTGTGCCGAAGGTTCGGGACGAGTTTGGTGTTGGAAGAGGACTTGATCTTGTGGTTCAAGTTTTCAACCAGATAGAGAGAATAAGGGGAAATCAGCGCCTTTCTAATATCGATCTTGTCTGGAGCTAGTGGTTAATCATTGTGCACGTCGTGCAATAGTCCATGCTGTTAGTGCAAAAACATTTCAGTTCCGGCAACAAGCTACATATTGTACATGGAAGCTGTTCACATGGTGTAGTTTACAAATCTGCCGGGAGACACTCCCGGAAGTGACACATATAGCCGTGATGACGTCAACAAAACGGCCACTACGCAATGGACTAAATCTCTACTATCTCCGGAACGAATTGATCAATCCTATCGTGCGATCTATTGTTGAAAAGATAATTTAATTTGCTAAAAGAAATTCCGGAACAATATATGCCGTAAATCTGTTAGTTTTGGTTTAATCTGAAGAAAAACATAATATGACTGCTGTGCGATATACTAATTCACAATTATCTCTGGAACTAACCAATCAATCTTTTCGTGCGGACTATCGTTGAAAAGGTAATTTAATTTGCTAAAAGAAATGCCGGAACAATGTACGCCGTAAATCTATTAGTTTCTAGGTAATTTGAAGGAAAGCACATTATGAAGTCCTCAAAACGGCGACCATGCAATATACTAAATCTCTTATATCTCCGGAACTAATTGATCAATCTTATCTTGCGACCTATCGTTGGAAAAATAATTTAATCTTCTAAAGGAAAATCCTGAACAATGTATCCCGTAAATAATTTAGTTTTTGTGTAATATGAAGGAAAGGTAACATGTATGTAATTATTGCTGCTTTTTAAGTGGTTCTTTCGGAAACGATAAATTATTAAAGCTGTCGTATTGTTCACAGTGCGTCACTTGAGCAGTGGCCTTTACAGGCAAACGGAAGTGTACAAGAAAGTAATTGTTTAATATGACAGCTCATACCTCTCTTAGTACACTTGCAAGTCTGTAGAGGCTACGTTACCCCAGCAGTTGTCATCCATCCCAGAATATCAATTCAGCTGATTTTTGTTGCCTTCCCTTTAACGGCTGCCTGAATGTCAAGTCATCACCCTAATTCTGATAACCTCATTCTGCAGATTATGATGGCCTGCGATGCTAACCTTGTGTGCGTACCTACTTTGTTTTACATGCGATCCACCGATGACTTCAGAATGCTGTCTGCCCTTCCTGGTTTTGCAACAAAGGCTTGAACAAAGTTTTCATTCTAGCCACTACCTGCTAACTCACAACCAATCTTTGAAATTACAGCCATTATTTTCTATGTGCAGTTTTGTGATGGTTGATCGGCCTTAAACTGGTGTCTGTGATGGATTGATCTTCATAAGAATACTTATCATAATGTTCATGGCACGGCGAACCATGGATGAGGAATTCACATCATATACTGGGAGCAGAATTGATGTGCATTTACCTTTCAAACCTTCGTGGATGTTTAGACAGGAATGGAAGGCTACCCAGGATAACACTTTAACCTTCGTGGTTAGCCTTGCTTCTGGTGGATTAGACCATTCCATCATTTCCACATGTGTATTAATGGTTTTTCTTCGACCATTGGTAACGGTGCACCACATGAACGTATAGTCGTATGAGGAAGACTTGTGGAGGACTCGGGCGCCCTATTCTGCTTTATTATTTAATTGTCCTAGATTGGGACTGGTAGCCAAAGACATACCTACTGGTGGGTGAAAGATGAGACATGCCTGTTACATGGAATGAGTTCGACGATGTACTGTAGGCTGTGTTATGTTCTATATTATCAATTGCGTACAGCACAAGTGAATATATTATAGATTAAAAAAAACGCAGAAAAAAGCCAACATAAATTACACATATAAAGTGGCAATAATTATGTGTAAATTTTGTTTTTCTTCAAATTAAACAAAAGAGACTTACGGCACACATTGTCCTTGCAGTTCTTTTGGCAAATTAAATTATATTTCCAACAATAGGTCGCAGGATAAGAGTGATATATTCGTTCCAGAGATACCGCAGATTCGTATATCGCATGGTAGTCATTTTTATGACGTTATAATATGTTTTTCTGTATATTAAACAAAAGCTAATATATATACAGCAAACAATGCTCTGGCAATTCTTTTAACAACTTAAATTATCTTTCCAACGATAGGTTACACCATAAGATTGATCTATTAGTTCCAGAGATGCACGAGATTTAATATATCGCATGGTGGCAATTTTGAGGTCGTCATAGTACGTTTTCCTTCAAATTACGCAGAAACTAATACATTTACGGCATACATTGTTCAGGTATTTCTTTTAGAAAATTAAATTACCTTTCCAGCGATAGTTGGCACTAAAAGATTGATCGATTAGTTCCGCAGATAATTGAGAATTAACATATCACACAACAGTCATATTATGTTTTTCTTCAGATTAAACCAAAACTAATAGATTTATAGCATATATTGTACAGGCATTTCTTTTAGAATATTAAATTATCTTTCCAACAATAGGTCGCACGTTAGGATTGATTGAATAGTTCCAGAGATAATGGAGATTTAGTACATCGCGTGGTGACCATTTTGATGACGTCATCACGGATTACGTCGTCACTTCAGGCAGTGTCTCCCAGTGGATTTGGAAACTACAATGTGTGTACAGCTTTCATGTGTAATATGCAGCTTGTTGCCGGAACTGAAATGTTTTGGGACTTTTTGTTGCTAACAGCACGTACTACAACTCTTTGGGGTACTCGAGGCCGACTTCCAGTATATACCCCACGTCGGCATCGTCAGGTACGGTGTCTACGTTCAAAGTCCTGATCTCCTCCCTGGTTAGGCAGCGGAAATTTTCGTAGGGGAGATGAGCGCACATGGCCAAACTGTATAGGTTGTTCATATCATAGTCCATTATGTATGCAGAGGGTTTGCTAGGGACGTAAAGAGGAAGGTACTTGTTATTGGCTTTCGAATGCCTCTTTGCGATGAATGAAACTCCTCCTCTGGTGCTTCCCGGCGTGCGAGAATAGCTCCAATTTGGGCTCCTGCATCCTAAGGAGAGCTGCCCAGCTGAACCCTGCAGTGGAGATGTAATAGCATGGGTCCAGGTTGTTGTTTTCGAGGCACAATTTCCAGAAATCTTCAAAGACGTCGGCAAGCAGGAAAACGTTGGTCATTTGGTATATATCATGGTAGGTTCGGAATGCCTTCGATTTCATTCTCAGCCAGAGGTTAAGCGCTCGCATGTACTCGTCCCCAGCCAACATCCCGTCTTTCAACCGGGAGTACAACGAGTGTCTTGACGGCAGATCTTCTTCGTCGAAAACGGACATGTCGCTTATGTATTTGTACGAGTAAATGCCCTTCTGCATTAAATGGTTCAGTGCCCTTTGCCCGGTGGTTTCCTCCGTAAACCATGCAGATTTCAATCCAGATTTTAACGCTGCCTCGAGGATGGGGAAGCCGCTATTGTCTTTCCTGCAGTTCTTTACCAGAGTATCCAGAGAAGTGTTTAAGAAGTTGATGCTATCTATACAACGAAGGTTTATCTTGCTGACATCATCCTTAATTGTTATGGTCTAAGACCTCTCGGTGTTGCGAGCGATAACATCCATTTTTCCCGGAAACTTGTGGACTGCGGTTACTAGAAGGTGCATGTCGTACGCTTCCAAACCGTGGAACACGACGGGAATGGTTTTTCTTTCTCGAGTGGTTAGGTTACAGTTTGGATGACCAGCTCCTCTATATTTCCCCCTGATGTGGCAATGATCCCTCACCTTATTGTCGACGAGCCATACTTCCCCGTCAATATTTGCTTTCTGGTAGCACTTTTTGGAAGCTGTCCCACAATAACGGCAAAGGGAGCATTCTTGAAATCGGTTTCTTCAGACAAGGTGAGGTGTAGGGGTTTTGCATTTTTAAGCAGGCTCGCCTAATATCAAGCTTCTTCTTCCATACATGTATAAAATACATCGACTGCGTCTTCTCCCAAATGGTACTTGTGATGTATAATCTTCCCGTCGTGTCCCACCAAGACGTAGCCGAAACTGCAAGGAAGGTGTTGATGGATTTCGGTGGTTGAACTAGCCGAAGCACCGGTTTGAGCGGTCTGGACGGGGCGAAGGAGGCATTCAAAATCGGCGTATATGATGTAGGGGAAGGGATTTTGACGGCTAAAGTGCTTGAATGCGAAAGAGTTTTCACCTGGTTTTTTGAATCTAAGAGCTTGTACAGGGTTGATTTTGACGCATTCTTACCTATGGGCCAGGAGCATCCATTCTCTTCTGAAACTGGCGAAACAGTTCCTACAGTAGAATTTGGCATTGGAGCCCGAACCTCGATAACGGTAAAAAAGCAGCTGCATCGGTAATGGCTCAGTAATGGGTGTTTAGGATTTCCGAATCATCGTTGTCGTCATCATACAGATAGAGAAGGTCGATCAGTAGTCCATACAAGTTTTTAGAGACGCGAAGCAGGTGCAACTCCTATTCATGGCTATAGCCAATGATGTTGATCGATAAATCGTTTGCCTTTTCAAACTCGTCGATTTCGGCAATGTTCGTACGGTAGGATAGCGTGGTAGTATCGAGCATATCCTCTAGCTCTTGGTAATCTTCCGGTCGACGGTGTCCAACTGCAAAGCCGCGGCCAGTACGAAATACAGAAAGCATTTGTGATCGTCTAAATTTTGGACGTTCACTATCGCATTCTTCTTGCCAGCGAGCGCTTTTGGAAGAGGGATGTACAACGATGCGCGCAAAGGCTTATACCTCGAACTCTGATTAATTGGTTATGGATGAGAGCTATAACCCAGCTGCTGACCCACTCGGCGGAAGCATCGATGGATTCTTGGATTTTTTCAAAAGCCTCATCCAGCAGAGCAGGAATGTCGTTGAGATTGTGTATTTCAGAATATCTCGACCAGAATCCCACTTGAATGAATGCTCCGTCCCTAGCAAACTCTATACCCAAGCTGATCCGGGCTTTGCAGTTTACAAGTTGGCGTAAACAAACTTCTAGCATCGCCTGCAGTGCCACACGTATAGATATCAGGAATTGAAGCGGGTCGCCGATGACACATTCTCCCACTAGGGGCATCTCGTATTGCCGGTGACCCAATCCTTCATCTCGAGATGGGGATGACTGACTCTTGAGAAAGTCAGGTAGCTTGTCGTGGGAGCAAGTGCATTCTTCCGCATCAAATGGGTGATGGAACCGTAGATGTTCCCACAGCTCGGTTTGTGATGGGAAAATGCTAGCTCAGTACACACACGTGAAAGTTTTCTTATCCATTGTGAGACTGTAAAATATTTATGTCTTTTTATTAGTAAGGAAAAAAAGTTGAGGAATGGAAGAAAAAATATTGAGGAAGGAAAGGGAAGAAAATAATTTTTTTTTAATGTTTATTGCATCGAAATATTTTTACACGGAAAAAAGGGAAGGACATATTTATTTAAGATTGCTAATGTTGTCCGTCCAGCTGTTGTAGTTGGAGTCATAGCCCTTCCATTTAACGAAGTAAGGCATTTTCCCATCTTTTCCTTTCTTCTTACTCAATACATGTTCTACTAAAAACAAATTAGGAACTAGAGTTTTTTGAAGTTCCGGTTCATAAAAACCTCTGAGCACCGGTTCACCCGACTCGTCTTTTAGTCTGTCCTCCTGTCCGGTGTTTTTCAATTTTTGCAGGAGGTACAGATGTATGACAAGATTTAGATTAGGGGTTTGAATAACATCTCTGTAATGTGTGGTGCAGTGGCAACCCGGACCACTGCACTGTGACTGAGGTTGGCGCTAATGACCAAGTTGTCGACGCGCCATTAAGCCTCAATCCCCCCCCCCTCGTCTTTTAGAAGGTAAGTAACCGGCTGAGTTTTTTGCACTTTGCAGACCGTGAAAACTTTGTTAGTAAAATTTTGCAAATACCCCTTATCGAACATTTTCTTAACTTTAGAAATCCTGACTTTATTTCCTACGACAAATTTGGGTTTTTTCAACAACCGTTTACTACTAGTTCGTCTCAACAACGGTTCGTGACGTTTGGTTACTTCCCTCGGTTTAAGTTTTATGGCAGAATGAATCGTGTCATTGTAATTGGAAACTAACTCATCGATAATGTGCATCCACTCGTAAGTTCCCTGCCTAGTGAATCTTTTCCACATTCGAGTTTTTAGAGTTCTGTTGAAATGTCCTACCATGCTCGTCTTCTTCTCAGAGTACGTAGAGAACATATTGATGTTATGACGCCTAAGTAGGGCTTTGAAGTCTCTGTCGTAGAACTCACTTACCTAAATCGACTTGTAAATTTTTAGGGGATTTCGCTCCCGCGAGTATTTTTTTGAAATCTTCGGAAACGTGTACGCCGGATTTAGATTTAATGGGAATGGCCCAAGCAAATTTGGGCATGACATTAATGCAGGTTAGTAAGTAGTTAAACCCTTTATTTAGGTTAGCATAAGGTATCATTTCGACCAAGTCAGCCTGCCATAGATCATTCAGGCTCAGTACAATCACTTTTCGTCTTGGAAAATTTTTTCGGGTTGATTTGTGAAGTTCTTTTACGAGTTGATCCATTTTCTTTATTTCCCATTCCGAACTTAAGTTTTGTTTTCACGATTTTCTTAACGATCGAAGCAGATAGCTTTTCCCTCCACGCCAGAGAAGGATCATCTTTCATTCTTTGAGCTTTGGAAATTAGGGCTTCATCGGCGGCGTGCCAATCCTTTAAGTCCGAGCTCTCAGAGTAAGCGATGTCGTGTTCTTTGCATGCTTCGTCTAGTTTATTAATGACCGGGTCTCCTTGAGCCAATCTTTCTTCAAGTTTAATTCCCGGACCGCAGTATTGGTAGCCCGGCAAATGCATTTCTAGAGGTAACGTATCTATGAGTTTGTTTACGATTCCTTTCCCAGACTTGATAAAGGAAGCTCTTTTCGTCCCGCACACTTCGCAGAATACAATTTGCATCAGCCTGTTATTTTTTGCGGTGATAATAACGGACGGCTCGGGCCCGTCAGAAGTGCGACGTTTACATTTGACGCAGTACCTCATCTTGATATTTTTTGCTTCCATGGTTCTTTGTTTTATATACGATTTTTTTTAACCTAACCTAAATTTTGATAAGCCACCCTTTTTCCCCGAGCAGTTATGATTTGTCTTTGCTGCATTTCTGATAATATTTCGACCATCGCGTTTCTATGCCGTCATGGCCGGCCAAAGCAGATTTACACAAAAGCCTGAGTCTCTTTATCAAGTTAGGATCGTCGTAATATTTGTAATTGACTCTGTTACCCACTTTTTTAACCATGCCCGTCTCTTTTTTCTTCGATTTAATGTCTTCCCAAATCGGAGCGACGATGTTTATTGTACTTTGTGCTATGATTGGACTTGGGTTTACGAGTGGCGGGGTCATTGTTGTGATAAATAGCGTGAGTATTTTTTAACATGTCAGCATAAGCTGCTTTTACATACGGCGCGTAGGAAGTTTCTTTCAAATCTTTAAAAACTAGCAAACTTCAAAGTCCGCGTCTTCCCACATACTGTTTCTCCTCGACCACTACGTCATTGTCAAAAATTTTAACCACTTTATTTCCGAAGGTCAGCTCACCTTTTTCCTGTCATACTGTAACCCGAATACAGGGTCAGTGTCATTGGGATTTTCGAAAAATTTTATCAAGAAAAATTTAGCAGTTTCTCCAATATTCTGGCCAGGTAACAAACTATCGATGGTCCGAAGAGTAGCGATGTTAGGAAGCTCCGGGGGAGCAGAAATGCGTCTAGCTTGTACCGTGGAATATGTAGGGGTGAGTTTAGGACTGGTGCTTGTAGTTGCGTATTCGGTTTTAGAAAGAATCTCGGGAGGAATTCACATTATAGGAGCTTGAGCAGCTGGAGTAGAATATTCGGCCTGACAGAAATCAAGAGGGGGTCGACAATGTTTTCTCACTAGGAGTAACGATGATTTGCGATAAACCTAATTCTTCTTCAAATTCATCCTCGTCATCAGTTTCTTCCTCTTTGAGAGTTTTAATCAGTTTACTTTGCATGGCTAGAGTTTTTAGACCACCGACCGATGTTGGTATTAGAGCACCAACAGCCGGTTTCAGAGTGCTTACTACCGGTTTGAAAAATTCTTGTAGCGATTCTTCTTGATCTCGCTCACCCAAACGTCGATTTAAAAACTTTTTAGTTAATCGACTTTGAGTTTTGCGATTCTCGTTTTGTTTCCATTCTTTTGTTTAATAGGCAAAAATGAATGTTTATATATCCCCTCGTCTAACATTTTGTTAATAGATAAAAACCCATAAGGCTTTTTCCAACAATTTTGAAACAACGTTTTAAATTCTGAAAATTCCATGTCAGGGGCAACGTGATTTTCGTAAACATGTTTCAAATTTAACTCATCTACCGGAAAAAGAATTAATAAATTTGCATTGTCTCTAACTACTTGTAGGAATTCTCGTGTAGGACTGAGTGCAATAAAAACATCGGTGTTTGAATGACGTCCTTGAGCGAAGTAACGTTTGATGTTTTTTTGCTTGTCCAAAAGGCAATCATCAAAAACAATCAGGTTTTGATAATTTGGGTCCAGTTCTTCGGGTGAATTAAATCAATTTGAGAATCGTGAAAAAAAGCGACATTCCGTCCTATTTTTTCCTCAATTTCACCAAATATAGACTGCAAAGCTTTGAACTTTGACTGACATAAAGTTTTACTGTAAATAAATAACCGGTCGTAGTCGAGCAATCTTTCGTTACAGATGAAATTAAACAGTAAGTTAGTTTTTCCGCAATTTGCGGGTCCTATGATTAGACATCTGATATTCGAAGGTAGAAATGGATGATTTTTAGGCTCTTTCTTTGGTACAAAAAGGTCGTTGTTTTTAATTTCCCAGCTTTTTTATTTACACATTTTTTTTAATGTTTACAGAGATACCAAACCCATAAAGTGTTCATCCGTAAATTTGTCGTTGGAAACATACAAATGAGCTACTCCACAGTCTACGTTGCACCATAATTTCACGTTGCTGGGAGAATCATCAGTGACATACACTGCGGTAATATTCCCGGTGACTTCCGTCAAGTTTAAAGCGTTGTAAGATGGCAAGTTAAACCAGGGTTTGTCGATAACATTTTTGTTAAGTTTCCCTCTAGTTTTGTGAATGTTCTCGTACACCCAAGTTCTAAGACAGAGCGGTTTGTCTCCTTCGTTCACCTTTTCGCAAGAGGGGTGACAGGGGTAAGCCGCATGCATAGAATTGGGATAATTGAACGTAGTCAAGGACACAAGTTTTTGCTCATCAAACTCGATCTCTAGCTTTTTACAGATGTACCGTTTTAGATTTTTTAACAGTTTTTGAGTTTTCGGGTCGCTGGGTAAAATCCAGCCTTTATATTTCGATTTTTCATCCGAAACGGGAGTCCCCGGACCCTTTAAATCTTGAAACTGAATTGAAGGAGACAAGGAAAATTTTACACCGTTGTTAATCTTTGTGCCTTTGGCGTTCTTAACTTTCAGCAAGTTTTTTTGCAAGAGATCGGAAAGATTCATTTGCCAGGATGGTTGAGACATTTTGAGGTTCTTCCTTTTATTATATACGAGAAATTTTAAAAATAGGCCTCATAAAAAAAAATTTCTCGTATTTAAAAAAAAGATGTCGGTCAATAAGTTTGGACAAGCATTGAAAAGGACGAGGGAGGGTGAAGTGATGGGTGTCGGTCCGAGAGGACAGCTGGGACTAGCATACGTTTTAACTCCCGAAATCAACTAAGACATGCAAAGCAAGCGTGTAACTAAAGGAGGAGCTGCTATCGAAGCTGAAGATGCGATAAATTATTCTCAGATCAGTACTCTGGCAACGGACGTTCAGAAACTTAAAACCGACTTGCCTCCTGCCATTACTCTTCTCACCGACGAGTTGGCTTCCGCCATTTCTAGTATGGAAAAAAATACGTTGTTCGTAGATGATTCTGACGTGAATTTCTACGCGAGGAAGAAGAGAAATTAAGGACATAGCTTTCCGCCGGCACGCTGCTGATGCTGCATCAAAAGTGTACGTCGATAGGAATTGTTTAATACAAGATGACCAAAAAGTATACTTCAACGCGACGCACAAGCCGATTAGAAATTTAAGCGAACCTACTTTACCGAATGATGCTGTTACTAACGTATTTATCGACAGCAATTGCTTGTTACAAGATGAGCAGAAAGAATACTTTAATGCCACGAACAAACAGATTAGAAATCTAAGCGAACCTTCTTTACCGAGTGACTCGGCTACGAAGAAATTTGTGCATGAAAACTGTTTCATGCTGATCAGTTTCAGCATGAAAAGCCCTTTGGAAAAAAGCGAGCGATTGGTTCGTTAATTCCGGTCTCCTCTCGAGCTTCGTGTGTATGAGTTCAGGTTTAATTCATAAAGCAATTTTCTACTGCAGCGATCCGAGCATTGCGCTAATTGCTAAATGTAAAATAGGTACGAAAGCCCTTTTTGTTATGAAAGTAAAGGGAGAACATTCGACAGTTACCGTTTTCGAAAATCCTCACGTAATAGAAAAAATTTTCCTATTGCAGTAGAGGCATTCGAAGAGTTCCACCCAGAAGACGTTTATTTCCAGTTAGATTTGCACGTAATTTTTCAATAGATGACTCGTCTCATTCTATCTAAAATGGGCTTCTTAATTACGAGCCTTAGAGAAGGCACTTAGGAAAAATAAGCAAAAGTGACCGCACCAAATCTGGTCAACATTTTGTACCCGTTCATAATTGTATTTTATTCCACAGTCCCAAGTAGTTTGCCACAGACCGGGGAGGACCCATGTTGTCAAAACTATCGAAATAGCAAGGTTCTCCCGAAACGGTGGAATAGGCGACCCAATGACTTCCGTCTTCATCGTGGAAATCTTCCAAGTTTACTATTCCGTTTTCACCAATAGGCCAAAGTTTAAAGGGAAGCGTGTCTTTACTAAAAGTACCTCGGAATTTTGGAATTTACATTACTCTAGCCAACCCGTTTAAATCAAAGTTTGTTAAAGGTTTATTAAAATCGATTAAACCTTGGATGTCTTAAGTAAAGACCTCTGCCATGGTGCAATTTTTTTTGTTTCTCTTTTTGATTACTTTTTTTCTTCGAGCCAGAACCTTCCACTTGCTTGTGATGTCGCACTAGTTCAGCAAGAATATTTGCATCATTTTGTGCCTTTTTTATGGCAGAGACCAATCCCGCAGTTCCGCCCGCCAACCCACCGATCCCGGCTAAAATCAGGCCTAACAGTGCCAGTGGCAAAAAGCCGCTTTTTTTTCGTATTCTTGTTTTGAGCGCCATATTATCTTTTATTATTATTATTATTATTTAATAAACAACTTCGACTTTGCCTCTGTCTAACTTTAGATTCATTTTCCTATCTCCAATGAGCAGAGCGTGACAAGTAGTTTTAGCCGGAACTGCTGCTCTAAACTTCAGTTTGACTTGTACATCCACGATTCCCGATTGAAGCCTTTCGGACTGTTTGGAGCAATCCAACACCATGAGAGGATAGGCTTTCTTGAACTGAAGCAAGTCAAAACTCAAGTCGTTGGCGTCGTAGCAAAGCTGCCTAAATTGCTGCGCCATTCTGTACAAGCCGGCGTACTCACCAATAGCAAAATTAGTATTTAAATCGGGAAACGGATATTTTTCTGAATTTAGAGTCACGTGAGCATCTTGCAGACTGCAGTGATCGAACACGCCAGGATTTTTAACTAAAGAATCCTGCCTATTCGTTTGAAAAGCTAGAACTATCCACCTAGGTTTTTCAACAGCTGAAGTAGTCAGCACGTGCCAGGTGAAGCTGGTATTTTGAGGGAGCACTCAGCTAACGTAATACCAGTGCTGAAATCCTAAAATCCACCGTCGCACCGTGGTCGATGAGATTGTAGAGTTTAAGTTTCTGCTCATCCTAGGCAGTGACATGTGGAACGATCCTGCTGATGCTATTTAGAATGACTTTGCCATTGGCCGCTGCTGCGGCTTTGAAGATGGCGTTCGTATCACTCGCTCGCATGAGTGTGATCACGTGTTTAGTTCCGTAGATTAGCTTATCGTAATTTTCGAAAAATCCCATGACGTGTTTCAGAGGGATGGCGAAGGTAAAGCTTTCCTTGGGAGTTGTTTCAACGATGATGGATGCGTGCCGCTGTTTGAATCCCAAGTTGTCTGTTAGTTCAGCAGCGACTAAAGCCGCACTATCCAGCGCTCAGCACTGGCCGAGCAAAGCCGGTTGCTCCGCCGAGCCGTAGGTAACAGTCCCTTCATTAGAGTACCGAACACGGGATAATTTAACTCATTGACTTGTTTATCACTGAGATGGTATTTGATGTTAGAAAACAGGAACATGGAAGCATTATTAATAAGACTAGCTACGTCAGCGTCCGCGTAAGCCGAGTCATCGCTTTAAGTAACCTCCCTTTAATCAGGAGGTAACTGTTAGCAACATGCAGAAACAAAACTTGGTTTTCTACGTGTACGCGGATTTCCGAATTTACATTGTTGAGATTAGTGTCAACAATAGGATTGTATTTGCGGTACGTGTAAGACTCGACCGATGAATCGTACACCAAAGGTTCGTTGATTTTTAAGTAATCTTCTACTACGCTCATTTTCTGGGTGTTGTTATGAATATGATGAAAGCTTTGTTTCTAGGTATCAAACCGTTTGTTTTTTATTATTAGAGTTAAAATTAAGTCCTTTCCCTTTTTTTCCAAACACGAGCATTTTTATCCTTTTTTTATTTATATCTCAAATGAAGACGCACCGTGAGCGTCTCGCCATTTAAATCCAACGGCTCGTTGGCCTGTGAAGTGAGCCAAACTCTTATATTTCTGATTAATTTTGTAGTAACTGGGAGGTAAATTAAATTATGCGGGGACTCTATGATTTTGAAACCGGGTGGTGAATTGGGATAAAAGGAATGTAAAGTGGGCTGATTGTTGTTGTTTAGATATGAATTACTGTTGATATCCACGTGTACACAAATTGTGTTGATGCTCATAATGTCGACTGTATTTTGACTTTCTCGACTTCTCACGTAGTTGCCTAAGTCAAACCCCAAAACTGGAGCCAAACTCTTATTGCCCGAAAAGGACAATCCAAAGCTTGGATCGGTAATTATCAAGTTGGTTCTGAAAGCGTTTAGATTCGGAAGAATCGAATGGCATCCTTGCTATGACCATTCGAATCTATCGCCGACCTGAGAAATTTATTCAAATCCTCAATTTCGTAAGCCCCAGGGGTGACTAACACTTACTGCCAGGAAGCCCGAGCATCGGTCGTGTACTGAATTTCGTTATTTTTTGAAGTGATGTTATGAATGCTGTTATAAGGGTCTTAACTAAGCAAAGCCAATTCGTAATTTTTTTCAGAGTGTAAATGAATGGGAGTGTTTAAATTAATTCTCAAATCAGAGTCTTTGCCGGAGAGAATAATTGAACAGGAATCCATGATTTGATCTTTTTTACCACTTTTTTCCCCTCTAAATCTAAAATTAACTCAAAAATGACATTGAAATTTTGATTCAAGGTCTTTTTCAATGAAGTCGCCATTGCCATTTCGAGTCAGGTTATTTTACACTGACCTTTAAATTTTCAGACCATGTTATTTTTCATGGGTTTGACCTTGATATTTGGAATAAATGTCATTTTGCCTAATGACCTTTTTTAATTGACCTTAAATTACATCTGCTAAACCATAGGATTACAAAAAAATGGCATCAGCGGATTTCAACCCCACCCCTCTCCCTGACATTTATTTAGTTTTAGTTATCAATAACAGGTTTTTGATTAAACTTAACTCAACATTGCATTATGCAGATACACATGGTTTTTGCAAGAATTTCACACACGAAATTAATACACACCACCCACATTACCCAAAGACAAAAATAAAACTTCCTAAAATCCCCCCCCCACTACTATGTACTCAATGATGAACTTATACAAAACAAAATGGGTAAAGGATACAAGTAGTAGGCTGTGTTTTAGTTGATCTGTAAAAAAAAATATTCCTTATTTTAAAAAATAAAAAATAATTGGATGATTCCTTTTTTTTAAAAGGATTTACACAGTCTATATTTTTTTCTGTATTAAATCGTGGTAAAATCACACATAAGTCAAGAAATAAACCATATTAAAGGATAAACTTGCCCAGAAAGTCGCAAGTTGTGTTTCTGGCCAATTAACGAAGTGGGGAATGATTGAACCATACAGCAACGATCGTGCAGCCAGATGGCCAGATGGCTTGCAGGAAATGCGCTTCATTAATTCAAACGAAAGGCAAACACCAACCTGTTTGGTATCGTTCCAATGCGTGTGGGAACCTTGTCCCGGTCTAATTATTCTTTTTTTTTTCTTTGTAGAAAATCATATTTTATAGCATGATGTTCGCAGGCATGAAGAAATTGTATTTATTAAACTGCAATGATTTATGAGAGTCTCCCCCCGCCTCGATTTGCAACCCCCAAAATGTTGCCAATTCGTCATTTTCAAGCCTCGAAGCATTTTAAAGTTATCACAAGCTCAAAGATCCCCCAATTT
>JAHWFP010177144.1:0-12094 GCA_023313725.1 Lithobius niger
CCAACCTCTCCTCTTTTACTATACACAACGGTACGAGGCTTTCGCCCTAATGCTAAAGCGGCAAAAATGGGTGACTTGTAGGCATACATGTCTAAATGTTCGGCGTACTTGGTGACGTGGCAAAACTGAAAATCCTCCTTGAAGACATGTTTTATCCCATTATGGATTTTCCTAACATATTTAGGCCAGTTTTCTTTTCCGAGGTAGCAGACTTGAAGTCGCTGCCCATTGCGAGAAGAATACGGGAATGGAATATCATCCTGCCATTCCGTCTTTCCTTCAATAAGGTCGTACATTCGACAAGCCTCTTCCATATCGAATAGTTTGTAAAGCTTAAGACAACCATCTCCCCGATTCCTGTCGAACCATTTAGCTTCGGAGACCATTAGGAAAGGAGTGGCTATAAACCATCTCTAAAACAAACAAAAGAGAAAGCAAAACATAACCTGAGATCTCTTCTTTCTCTTAAGCGTGCCTCTCTCCCCTCTAAAAAAGATAAACAGGATGCAATGCATTAAAGCTGTTCTATAAAGTCACCTTTGGGAGTTCATTCGAAACTAACTCGCCTATTGGTGGAACTGTTTGAAATTCGACTGGTCCTTTTTAACGTAAACAAAATACGGGTCGAGAGAGAAAAGAACTTCATACCGCTTACTCCTCACTATTGCTTGACCGCCCAGTTGTTCCCCCGCACCTCTCTTCACTTTCTTTTTAAAATTTTGATTGGGATGACGCCAATGTGGAGGATAATTGTTGTCATACTGATGATATGTTTGGCAGTTATGATTTTACTGGGAGCTCTCGTCTTCTGGCTATTGACCACCCCCCCTCCCTCACCCCTTCCAACAGCAACGGTGAGGAACGCTACATTGTGGATGGAGAGGAGCGACTTGCCGTCCCTCCAACTCACGACAGGGACGACCTCGAGTATGTCAACTTTCTACGAAGCGCCCCCCGCCCCTCCATCCGCAATAACAACCTCTACTACCATTACTTCTCCTTCTCTCCAATCATCAACAAGATCTACTGCCATTCTTCTTCCACGAACGTCAGCGAGGACTACTACTACTACTACTACTATTGCTAAGCCTTCCACCATTCCGCCTTCAACCACCCTTTTGCCCACTTCACCACCACCGACGTTTCCCTTCCTTCACGCTACAACGTCAGTAGTAATAGCAGCAACAACAACAACAACAACAACAACAACGACAATAGCAGTAGCAACAACTACGTCATCAGTCGTCCACCTACCCACCCCTACTCGACGCATTTCTTCCCCACTTCTACCATCTCCTCCTTCATCACCAACATCCATCTCATCGACCGAAGCAACAACTCTACCTCCTCCTCCCCCCCCCTTCGTCAACAGGTAGAGAATATGCAAAAAATAATATTTATCCCCAAGAACAATAATAAGGTGCATGAGTATTTATAAAAGATGTAATATTTTCTTTTATAGCGATTGAAGTAGAAGACGACTTCTACTTTGGTGAAGACAGTTGGGACGAAAATTAGAAAAGCAAAGAAATATGTGAAATAAAATGAAATGATCTAGAATGTTAATGAAAAAAAAATATATTTTAAAAAGAAAAAAAGAGAATGATAATAAGAGAAAAAATAGATACAGAAAATCTAGGCAAGCCGCGTTAGTAATAGAAGTGGGGGGAGGGGGAAGGAAGTGGGGGGGGGGGGAGAAGTAAAAAAAAAAAAGAGAGAGAGGTGAAAGAAACGAAGTAGCATCGATGCGGCTTAGTACCCCCAAGGGAACGAGATGAAATTTTCTTTGACCATAAAACGTTTCGTAACAACAGCCTTGTAACATTTGGTTTGTGCCGTAGTAAGTATATGATTGTTTCTTCTCACAATCTTATGAGGCTCCGTTATGGCAACAGTCTGGCCCTTCTCCAAATCGCGAACCATTCTGGAGAGTAGCTCAAAGTCTAGTATCTGTCCATTGCGGAAGCTCAACGTGAACCCCCGGATTTTAATAACTTGTTTCGTACCCTCTTCGGTATGAACGAGATAGCCGTAATTTTTGGCACCGTTGCTACAAAAATCGGTGATATAAGCGTTGGGACCGAATGATGCCAAGTCGTTGGTTAGACTGCCTAGCCGTAGGTCGTTCTGCGGTGTCGGTAAAGTACTTACATGTACGGCAATTACACTGTCAGTGTCGCAGTATAGCTGACGTCCGGGTTCGTACTGTCTTAATATCTTGAGTAAACGTAAACGTCCATAACATGTGATAAATGCAGAAACAACTACGTTTACTGCCGCATTCCCTTCGCTCAAATTTGTATCGGGTCTGTACCTAACTAGCGCTAAATCACCTTCAAAGTCTACATCAGTAATCCTTTCTGTCGCATTCAGTACAAATTTGAAAAACTCCCTCGGCTCCTCGAAGTATTTCGTCGATATTTGGTCTTCTCTTTGCGCTATCTTGCCCGATAAACTATTCAGAAGTGCCTTCGCTATGAGCCTGCCGCCAGGATTAACCCTAATATGTTCGGGGTTCAGGACAATCTTCTCATTTTGATACACACGATCGATATAGCTTTTTTTCTCAGCTTCCGTGATACAATCTTTGGGGTACCCTTCGCATTCCAGCTTTTGAGCGTAGAATGTTTGAATGTATCCAGTAAACACCCCGCCAGCATTGTGTTCGAAATCGTACTGCTCGCTCTGTGGAAAGTGGTACACACACAACAGGCGTACAATCTGATAACCGTCTTTCACCGCTTGCTGCAACTCGGGGCTGACAAAAGTGCCTTCGAACGCTCTCTGCACGTCGTTATGTTTGCATACGTAGTGTGGCGGTGGAGGAGGATCGTCCAAACAGCTTCTACACAGGGGAAAGAAGAGTTTCTTGTTGTGTTTGAGAGGAAGAGACGGAATAAATAATCGGCGCGGAGCCAGTACAACAGCTCTAATGAGTCCGAAGTAGGCCTCGATGTTAGTACTACCTCCAAACTCTGTAATGATTTGATATAGCCCCGTAGGAAAACGTTGAAACAACATGCAAGCCGGATAAAGGCTAGTAATGTCCTGGGCAACAATTCGCTCGTTCGGCCGTACGGAATGTAAGTGTTTAAAAGTGGAGACCCGTCCGCCGCAGTATGCCTCACGAGGTTGTAGGACAGAGGGGAGTGACGGGAAAGACTTCACGAACGCTTCTAATTCGGGATTTTTTTTAACATCTTCGTGAAATTCGCACGCCCATTTGCAGACATATTTCATGTGTAATATTTCTTCCAGCGCTTTGCGACGGATGATGCTTTTTTCGTACGCATCTTGAGCAGAAAGCTGATTAAACGGTAATTTCTGCAGTCGGTTCGGTACACATGTGGGGCAACCTGTGCTCATGCAGCCGTGGTACTCGAAGACGATGTTCTCGGCCGAGCTGAAACCGTCCACCGTCCATTTCCCATTTCCGAGTTTGACTTCACCGCCGTTCGCAGCGTGTTGAATAAAAATACCGCGCTGAGTAGCTTCCCAACTCAGCCATATTATGCCTTCTCTCGAGTATTGCCTGGCAGGGTGCTGGCCGTGGGACCCGATGCAGGCGATGGTATTTTTGCGCAAGTATAACGTTCTGAACAATGTCATGGCCAGCTGAGGGAGAGATATACAGGTATGTAACGGTTCCAAAAATGGGCATATATCGTGTATCAACTCCCTGAATTTAACGCAACAGGCCATCAAAACGGCAACATCGTTGCTGCAATAAGCAATTAGTTCTTTCTTGAAATCGAAAACAACACCGCTGTCTCTCTGTTCAGAATGCCACTGTATTAGATCTTTCCTACCTGCAGGTGAGAGACTGTCTACATCGTAAAATTCCAAGTCCGGAATGGGTCCTACGTAGTTGTAGTTGCTAGGGCGGTTGTAGAAATGTGGAAATACTCCTTTTCGAACCGAGGCGTCCAAACCCAAACTAGCTGGCAATTTAGCTAGGCTTAGTGGCATGAATCTGTAGGAGTCAATAAAACGTAGCCCTTCCACCTTTGCCGTGAGGATTTTATTACCACTGTGAATGATTGAAGACGGCTTAATACCACGATCTAGCGCCCAGCGCACGATTAATATTAAATCAAATCCCGAAGCTGCATGCGCGACTGCGCATGCGTCCGCATCATTACCATGCGTTGTAAACAACCACTCGCAGAATTCGTCCAAAGTGCTATTGCCATTGGCGAAAACGACGACTTTTTCACCACATAACGTACAACTGTCGGAAGTAAAACATGCTTCGCAGGCTATGTTGGCAACTGCGAGATTTACTTCGTGGAGGAAAAATTCTTTGTCGTTGTGGTCAAGCACCCTTTTATTTTGCGTCGTTTCAAAATCGTAAGCTATAAATCGAGCTGGTTTTACCCTTCTTCTCGGCATGGGTAATGGTTGAATATAACAGCGGTGTTCAGGCAGAACCCATTGCTTGCAAACTTTGCACCGTCTTTTTCCGCAGTGATGGGATGTGTTTCGGACGCCTTGATATGTCAAAGAACAAATCTTACACTTGTGTAGAGATCTACAAACGGATGCCTTTTTAAAGGGTGGCTGGATGGAAAAATGTCTGTTGAAACAGTCACTATTGCGAAAAAGTCGGTTGCAAATAGGACATTGGATCCATTGTTTGAGGAAGCACCGGTATTTGGGACTGTGACAACTGAAGCACTTAAACCGTTTACAACTGTGGCGGTTTTTGTGACTGTAAGGACGCATGCATACGTGGCAAAAGAAACGACTACCGAACAAGAACCTAGGTTTAAGGACTCCGACATAGTGAGAGTTGTGTAGAAACAGATATATTCTTTTCCGACCCGGTGACCCTTCGTATACAATTTGACACTTAGTTCCTACCCTTTCGAATACCACGATCTGAAAATCGAGAGTTGACAAATAGTTTTGAAATTCATTCAAATCTACTAAACTGTACCCGTCAGGGCGAAGCGCTACTGACGCGACTTCGTGGAGTTGTATCCCAAGTTGTTTTTGGAGTTGGGAGGAGTTTCGCAGTTTCTTGTACAAAGGTCGATCATCCCAGTGAGCCATACAGACCGCCAAACTACGAGATAGGCAGAGATTGTCTTCATCATTCTTGATATAAATGATGGAAGAGTGGGAACCCGATTCCAACCAAAGGGAAACGTTCGTGCGTGCCTGTTTTTTCTTGGGAAACGTGCCAGAACCGTCTGCTGTATCGATAACTGTTATTTTAACCTCCCATTTTGAAAAAATGTCTAAACTTTTTGCTGACTGGTTCAGTTTTAGAAATAAAACTAACAAATTCTCAACTAGGAAGTTTTGCTTTTTAATAAAAGGAAGAAACAAGCAGTGTTCTAATCCATCCCCGCAAATTGTCACTCCTACCAAATCGTGAGAATGGACAGTAGATAGGACTCGGTCGAAAATTTGCTCGAATAAATTATCAATGTACTGCAATGGGTCTAGTCCGTTGTCAGATAAATACTGAGGAGTTACCGGTTTAAGTTTGACCTCGTATACTATTGCCGTTGTTTTGAATTTTTTATTCCTTTTACCGCGACATTTAGTAATGCTAAATGCTTCGTTATTAATCACCTGTTCTGGCTCGGAGCTGTAAGAAGGGTGTGGGCTGTCATTCTCCTCTCTCCCACCCCCCCTCCCCCCTCCCCACTGACTTTGCGTTAGCGACGCTGGAGGACAAACTGGGTGGAAAATGAAGAGAAAAATTATAGTTGTTTACATTTAAACGCTTTTGGGTGTAAAATGCAAGCGTGGTTTTTTTGCGAAAGGGAATTTTTTTCACAACCTGGACAATCCTTGCGAAAATCTGTAACAGTTTCGCACATAGAATGTGCAATTTCTTGAAGACATTTTCCACATTCGTCTTTATTTTCTTCCACTATTGTAGCTTCAATAATTTCAACGATATCGCTCGCTTGAGATGGGCTGGCTGGAGGGCATTCTGCCGCCGACTTACAAATTTTTTTCGCTGGTTTTGATTTAAAGTCGTCTTTCCGCTTGCGAGCTGCAGGCAGGCTGGTGGAAGGTTGGACGTGGGCTGACTGCAAAGCACACTCATTAACCCCACTAAGAGTGTTCATTATTTTCCGGTGTAGCGTAGCAATTGTCTCGCTCACGAGTGGCATCAAGTATTTAAGATGCAAAAAATCCAATTCGTTAACTACGACACTACAACCTCTAGCTTTCAGGGAAATAACATTTTCGGCAGCCAATTTACAATGCAACTCGCCAACCTTCAGATCTAACTGTTGACCAGCTTCACGGTTGTATATTTTATTTATAATTGCTATCCATTCCTGTTGAGTAATGGTCACGCTTTTGGACGGACGGCCAATAATAATTTGAATGCCAGTTACGGAAGGCTTTACACGCAGTGTGTTCAACCCAGAAAGTGGAAACGTGTCGACGTAGTAATCCATCGCAACTGTGGAAGAAAGTGAGAGAGAGAGAGAGAGAGAAATAAATACATTTTTAAACTTGCGAACCCCCCTCTAATTCAACAACAATTTCATTGACCCTCTCTGTAATACAATGTTGATAACTTAAGAGACCGCCAAACTGTTTTTGGTCCAGAACTATATTTTTTCCGTCGTCTTTGAGGAAAAGTAGTGTTGTTTTGTAGAAATTTGAATGCCTGTTCAGAATAAGTTTAACCCTTTTTCCGAGCGGCCATGTACGTGTAAAAGCACCATCGTTCTCTCTGCTTAAAAATATTTCGTTGAGTGCATCCTTTACTCGAATATAATCCTGCCAAGCCTCTACGTCGAGCGTTACTCCGTTACGGGACGGCCAAAGAGCGCTGGCTGGGATGACCATTTTTCGTATGTGTATGTAACATTTCCCCATGAACGAGGAGGCCTGTATATAAGTATCACCCCCTAAAAAGATAGCTTGTTGTTGCTTTTCAACTACTTGTTCTACGTCTGCCATTTTTTGAGTGGGATACAGTTGTTCTGCGTCTGCCATATTTTGAGTGGGATTTATATTTTCTAAGTAAAAAGAAAAAACACACGTACTTATTTTAGAATGTAGCGCTAACCCACTAGGTCTAAATAAAAAAATATTAAACTTTTTGTAAATTAAAAAAACTAAGATATATCTATTACTTACATTTAGTCGGAGAGGTTGAGTCCGTGTCCCGGGCGAAAAATGGTTGGCCGCACGAAGGTTGGGGGCCAGTATTTATACGGTTCGGCCGTACGTAGGAATTTATGCATCTGACCAATCGGATGCAAAATACGCTTTCCCACGCCTTTTACGGCGAGCCAACTTGCCTACAGCAGAAATGCATGTTTGATTTTTTTATGATCGGCATGTATAATAATTCAGCCGGATGTGTGGGAAAGCAACTCGTAATTACCTGCATCCGGGGAGGGAAAGGTGAATATTAAAGAACTTGCTGTCCCTTATTTATTTTTTGTAAGAGTTTGTACAGACAATTTATTTTTTATAACAGTGATATATTATGGAGTTAACCAATGAGAACGACTGAAACACAATTCGTGATCATTTAGGAATGTACAGCCCTCAGGACAGTGAATTTTAATAAGCGCACACCTGAAGGTTTGGTGCGTACTTAAGCTAAGGTATTTATTTTTTATGTAAGCAATATAGTATGAGCTAGACCAATGAAACCAAATTCGTGACCATTTATGGATGTATAGCCTGGGTGGATAGTGAATTTTAATAAGCCTCCGTTCTTCCCCCCCCCCCCCCTCCATCTACGCTAATGTTTTGGGTGGGAACACTTTTGTGCATGTGTTTTAAAACTGGGAGGTGCGGACTTCATATAAGATGAGAAAAAATGCTAAGCACGTTCGTATGACGAACCTAAAAGATAACTTTACTTCGCTCATGGGGTAAGGGCGAAACGCGTTACACCCACACAAAACTAATGAGCAAAAAATAATACACTCGCCCATTCGCAAACTTTTCTAGATAAATTAGGACAAGTAAAAAGGAAGCCGCTCGTAGCCTTAAGGGTAGAAAGAGGCGTACCCTACGAATATTCTTTTTGTTTTTTTATTATTATTATTTAGCCTACGTTCGCAGTAGAAGAAATCTATTCAGTCCGTTTATTTTCAACTAAACGGTATGGATTACAGCCCTGCGTCGCCAAGCGAGCTCGGTTCGGACGTGGAGTCGGATTCTGAAAACGACCAAATTGATAGCGCTGCCAGCTTTAGTCCGCCGTCGAGAGGAAGGGGTGAGTCAGATACAACTTCGGAAATTGACGATATAGTCAGCCTTGGCCCATCGATTTCGTCGGAAGAGAGCAACGAGTCCAATGGGGAAGTAGATTCAAATGATGTATCACAAACTAGTACGGAAGTAGGCCTACCCACCCCGGATTTGACAAAAAGTAGCCCTAACCCATCGATTTCGGCACAAGCTGAAGCCATACCTAGCACTAGTACTGGGATTATTACATCGCGAAAATGGAAGAAGCATTCTCGTAAAGGTAAGAGAAACAAATGGCAGTCGATTGTCAAAACTAAGAAGCGGAAATGGATGAAACAACAGCTCGCTCTACAATTGCGCTCAGCGCTCGGAGCTCAACGTCAACAACAGTTGTTTGAACAATGCTACGAGATTGTTGGTTGCTACCCTCCGCCAGACAACCTGAATGAAAATGGCGATGTCCCAGCAGCGGAAAGACCTATTAGAAACGTACTTCCATCAGTGAGAACGGAGGAAGTTTTTAAAAATCCCGTCTTTCCGAACGGGATGACGGAAACTAGGCTACAAGAACTAATACTAGGTACCGTGCGAATGCGCCGCGCCTGGTTCATCAGTATGTTATTAATGCAGCATACTTATCTTCACAGCCTAGAATGCGAAATTGGGTTGCTACATCATATTCGCGGGTGGAATCATCATGATACTGAACATTGCAATGCCATTGCCGAAGGTATTTTTAAAGAATTGAAAAACAATCCTTTAAACAACATTCATCGTGACGGGCCCAACGATATAACTTTAATGAATCTAAACGCAATTTGAAGGACTTAGGCTATCTACCCCATCCTCTTTTTTTTTATTTTTAACTACCCTTTAGCTTCGTTGATAAAAAAGTCCTACCTTTATCTTTTGTTTATTAAAATTCTTCCATTTTCTCTCTTCCATAATTTTAAGTTAGCCTGTAAGTTAGTTTTTACTCGTAATATATATTTTTGAGTTAGACTGTAAGTTAGTTTTTACTCGTAATATATATTTTTGAGTCATTTGACTCATCTCTGATTCATTTTTTAATAATAGAATCTATATTAAAAAGCGTTATAGTTATCAACAAATTGTCTTTCCTTATAGACAATTTTGTTTGACAACCAGTTGAACGCAACAAAATATCTTTAAAACTATAGTCAAGCGCTCACTGCATGCCTCTCTTTCCCCCCTCTCCTCCAACACACTCAACTCGCCGCGCGCGCAGAACACTAGCCTACACCCGCAATACTGCCGCGCGCACAACTCACGTTAGCTCGCTCAGCATTGAAATCTGTTACGACGCGCGCAACATTGCCGAGCGTTAGGCCAATACTAATCTGCACACAACAACGTCATGGTAGGCTCGCCTCAGCATTGAAATCTGTTACGGGAAAAATTTTGAAATCTTCAAACTCGAATTGCATTGGAACTGTTACAGACTGAAATCTCGAATAGCACTGAATCAGTTACGAGGCAGGTTTGTACACCGAAGTGTAGCATTGTTAGTACTAAGCAATCTAACTCAACCCTATACAACAAAAAATTTCGGTGTAACAATACTACTTGCCAGGTAAAACTAAACTAACATGTCCATCGCCTAATAGGCGAGTAAATACAGGCTATTTTGTGAGGTTAACCCACCACAAATTGCAGCAAAAGGTTTTATGGTTGTTCCTGACTGGAAAAAGCGTGCTGAATTCGAAAAAAAAACTTTTATCCACGCTATCTGCTGCCGATATCCGAGAAAAATAGGGTTAATTTACACGTTATAGTTAAAAAATTCCTTTAATACATATATGGAAATACGAAGAGAATATTAACGTACCTTGCATGTTGAGGGCAGTTCTTTTCTGGGAACCTCTTACTCAAAAGGATGTGCACTTTAGGATTCCGAAGGGTGTCGGGCTGAAAACCTTGAGCATTAAAGATGGCGACCAAAATGGAGCCCAATGTTTACTCAGTTTTAGCCTATAACGCAAGAACCTTTAGTGTTAGACAAAAACGGTTTGGATGTAAGTTGTTTACAATATTGTAATCTACAATGTGTGTCCCATATCTTTTTTCCACATATCACGACTATTGAGAAAAACGCTCATGTTGGGCCGTTTTCGGTCATTTTGGCTATTTAATGCTTATAGATGTCTCAATTTGTGAATACAACTTAAACTTTCAATTGCTGTTGCGTCGTTTATAATTCAGGTGGATGACTCCAACCTGAGTCGTTCGTAAAAGCTAGTGAGCGAGAAAACTGTCGTTGCGTAAACGAGCCCTAAAGCATTTACTCAATCGACGTCGGATTTAGGTAATCCTGGTAGCTTTGTTACCATGGCAACGACACCTTTGCCATCGGGATTAAATTCTAGGTACGAGAGTTCAAAAGGCGAGTGGTTGCGTAAACGCGCCCTTATGTACGGTTATCGTACAGTCTGTTTCACATTATGTTTGCAGGAAACTGACCGTATGACGCCACGTTTCTTTACTATTACTACGAGTACAAAAACCTGTAGATATCACACTTGTAGATTTTACACGGTTACTGTTAGTAGTCTACCAGTTGGATATTTACATGTTTTTGCAATCGCAGTGAAAGCAACCGTGGTGTCGTACATGGAGTTTCCTGCAAACATAATGTGGAACAGACTATAATCATCAGATTCTGTCATGTCTGTTCATGCTCAGTAAGGTATTTTGCTCCGTTTCGTAGTTTGTGTTATTTTAAGCGTTTAGGGTGGGATACATAAGTTACTTGGATATGTGAACGGCGATAGTTGATCAAACGTGTAAATTCGATGACTTCTCAAAGGTGGTGCGGTCTACAACTACAACCAAGAGAGAGGTAACATAATACAACTAAGCTCCAAAAAAATTTCCACTATAAAATGGCAAATTTTATTTCTTTAGGATTTTCTTTTCAGCGTTTTTGATCGTAAAATTATGGATCGGCGTTAGCAAATAACTGGCCGTTGGTCTGCGTTGTCGCTTGGCAAGTTGTAAAGATGAAATTTGCCAATAGATGGCAGCACTTGTTCCACTGTCTCTCCGCTCGTCGTGCTCAACTCACGACGTCGAGGTTCCCGCCAATTATTTCGCTCTTCTATGAGGAAATAATCTACATGCAGCCGCCTGCGTGCGAAGTGCGGGGAAGATATACCCCGTACATGTTTGGTTTTAGAGCTTGTGTTTAGAGCCTCGGTGGGCAGCAGAAAAATCGGATATCAGTTCGGTAATCTCTGGGGCCTTGTCGATTGGTTGGGTCGAGTTAAAATTTACTAGCCAGGGCGATTTTTTCAACTCAAAATACTGCGAGCAAAAACACCGCCAAATCAGATAAAAAAAAAATGGATCAGGCAACTGACTGGCCGCAGTTTCTACTCCTTTTCCATTCCCTAATTCGTAAGTTCTTCAGAACAGATTTTAAAATAAGAGTTTTTTTTTTTTTGGCGTACAGCGACTTAACAGTGTCCAGTAACCACCAATCATTCAGTTGAACCATGGGTACTTTTGGTAACAGTTACCTGGCATTTCGAAATTACCAGCACCGAGACGCGCCCACAGTTTAAAATTTTAAAATTCTTTCTTTTATTTTTTTTAATTTTTTTTTTTATTAAGAACGACGTAATAAAGAGCATTCTAATTCTGAAAGAGGTCGTTCAAGAAATAAAAGTATTTTCAGACTGTCCTTGTGAAAATACAAGATACACAGGGCACCCGCAAAAAGGGGTGGGCCCGAAAACTCAAAAAAAGGAAAAATCATCAATCAAAAGGGCAAGAACGTCAATCAACGACACGAAATCACATGACACGTGACCCTTGCCATGTTGGATAGGAAAGTTTACATTTTTCACATTTAACACTCGCAGCATTTTTCCCAACTTTTTTT
>JAHWFP010177145.1:5405-30497 GCA_023313725.1 Lithobius niger
TCCGCATCACTCCTTTTTGTCCCGCCAACAAGTATCGTGCAGGATGCACGATAAGAAGAGAAATAATTTAACTGAAGTTTTCAGAGAATTTACAGTCGTAAGGAGAATTACGAGTTTGCAGGAATAGTAACAGCAACAATATTGAAGTATTTTGCTTTCATGAAATATGTGATTTTTTTATTGAAACATGGCGATTTCCAAGCACAATAAAGTGTATATTGTAGCTTAGGATGTTTAAGGTTAGGGGTACAAACAGGTAAGCTGATTTCATACTCACAGAATATAAAGTGCTAATGTACAATTGAAATAATTGAATGACAAACAAGAAACATTTGCTTTGAGTACATTTTAAGTGTTTGAATTAACTGTGCTTCAGACATAAGAATAGTGAAAATATGAATTGTTAAGTGAGTCGTTCAGCGTCAGTGCCTGCATGTACATGAGTCGATGAGTGATTTCTTCAAAGTGAAAAGTGCTTGAAAGTGGAAAAATACATCCATTACATGTGTGAAAAATGCAAAAGTGAGAAATCAAAGTTGTGCTCAGTTTAAGAGAAACGTGCATTGAAAGTGTCGCAAGGTGAAAAATTGCATGAATGCCACGAAATTTTTTTTTAAACGGTGAGAGTAGCGTAAAGAGTGAAGGTGATTTATGAAATAAAGAGTAAAATCATTTGTGCCAATAGTGTGAATGACGTGAAAGTTCACAAGTGCATCGTTGAAATGCAGCGTTTCGTACGTCGTTTAAAAATAGAAGAGTGAATGAGAAATTTTAAATGAGTGAACGAGTGCTATATAGGAGTGAAACGAGCGCAGTCAAAGTTTTCGTTCAAGTGCGAAAACAAAGTGAACGTGCGTATGGAGGGAGTGCATTTGCAACAACAAGTTGGATGCAGAGCGATCCGTCAAACTTTTTACTTAGTCCGGTATAGCCTGAGTTTTTCCCTTCACAACATGGCACCTACTTGGCCACCTGGATATAACCATCCGAAAATCACCCTATTCACATCCCTTTTACTTTTATTCTCTCCCATTTAAGACTTTGGGGCGGGAAACGAAAATCTGCTTTAAAAACTATAAACTAAAAACAACTGAAGTGTTAATCCAAAACGTGTCTTAGTTCACACTCTGGTTCTTGGTTATGGCGTTTCGTTGCATCCACTCATCTCCCAAGCTGTCCTATTTAGCGTTCCCTACGCTCATAAAACTTATACAAAAACTGCTGTAATTACGGTTCTTACACCTGCACACTAAAAGAGGCAGACCTGCGACTAGCGTTGTAAATTTAAAATGATACTGGTGTAATTAGGAATTGTTTTGTCAATACAGTATGCTGACTGATGGTATGCCTCCTATCGCTACAATAGGTGCCACACGAACTGTCTTTGGCCGCAACCTCCTCCATCTTCATTTCCCTCTTTTATTATCTTGTGTAAATGTTACATTCTGAGGTTCTTCTGTACAGTAACTTGTCTTGTAACCATTGTAGCCCTAGTCATGCTTCATTTTTGTCTTCATAGCTGTGTTGACTGCTTGAGATATCTCCTTCTCCTGCGTCACCTTGATCCTCTTTTTTACATTTTTAAATTGTGATGCTTCTGTCTCCTTTGCCCCCCCTCCTCGTGCAGGCCAAGCACTTTCTTTTGCCATGCGGAGCAACTGGCCGTGTTTGATGGCGTCTCGGGTTATTTTGTTGATATGGATTTTCTACTGTGAATCTGGCTACCAACTGGGTATGGTTATGCCTACGAGTATAAAGACACGGATAAATTTAAATATTATGACGATAATGCCGAGAGAACATTCGATTATGGGTAAGACAGAATGTAGGGCCTATTATGAAAATTATCCAGTGTAGTAGTTGCCAGACGGTATTTCGAAATGGTGGAATTTGCACAATGCTGCGGGATTGTCTGGGGCAGAAAAAAAGTTGATTTGCTTGGGATAGAAGGTGATGTGATGAAGAATTGTATGGCCCCCCGTACAACTAAGTTGCCAAACTCTTTTGACAGACATGTTGATATAGAAGCCACCGCCGACAATGTGATGGCTACCATGAAATCAGAATTTTTGTGGGTCCCATTACCTGTGCTAAAGGCACTTCAGTATTGTGCAGTGGATCCGGTGAATTTCCACAGTTCATGGAAGTCTCAAATTTATCTGATATTGCTGGATGACGCCACCTAACAACTAAAGGCCTTGTTGCAAATGCTTAGGAGCCATAGGAAGTGATAAAAATTCGCATTTGTGGATGATTTGCGCAAGGAGAGCTACTGGTGCGTAAAGCTACGTTAAAAGAGATTCTTGGCATTCCATTGCCGGATTTGCTTAAAGTAGGCTAGCTAGAAGTGACTGTGACAAGAAAGGTGGGGTGTTGCGCTTGCGAGGAATGCTCCCTTGTAGAGGGCATGGTTGGCAGCCCAGGACGACAGGTTATAAATAAACCCTGGTATTACGCCCTTTGGTGGTCATGGCGCTGCCGCCTGGACAGTAGTGAACCATTGTTTTGGTTTCACTTATTTCGAAAATTTGTTTGACTGGCGTCCGGGTGCCATTTTGGTTTCCCATGGTAAATTTGCAAAGGGGTGGAGAGAGGATACAGGTGAATAATAATAATAACTTTAATAAATACACAGAAAGTTAATGAGCTTCTTGCTGGGGAAAGGCCTTCTGGCACCATCAAGGCTTAAAAATGGTAGTATCGAAACGTTGCTTCAATGTATTAGCCCTATGGCAGTTGTTGAACACTTGTCTTATCAAGAGAGTTATTAACCATTGCATTGGAAATGTTCTTTGGCAGTGTAAAGCAGTGTCATCTGGTACAACTAGTCTTTGAGCACTGAGAAAATCTGTATTCCTGTCCCTTGAAGAAAAGCATATAAGTTCCCATGATTGCAGAATGTTAAGATTCAGTGAAGCACAACATTGTTCATAGCTAAGAAAGTGCAACTTAGTTGACTCCCTTCAAGAAGATCAATATCTTTCTTTAGCCAAGGGAGCCAGGCCATGTTAGCTAACTCCAACTGGGGGTGAATAAGGCCATTGTAAAGAAGAGTCTACATCTAATTTAGGTAAGTGTCTCGAAAGGAGCTCGAGCTGAGAATCGTGGAGGTCAGAACAGTGTAACGGGACTGTTAAATATGGTGTTGGTTTGGACATAGTTAAGGATGCACCGATATGCTAAAATGCCGATTTCGATGTCTGATTCCGATGTTGAAAAAACATCGGCCGATCTCCGATTCCGATATTGTGTGGTCCGATGTTTAGAAAGCAAAGTGAAACTACGTTACATTTTTGATGGAGTCAAAAATAATTAAGCAGATTTCACAAATGAAATTGAAAATTTGTGTAGGCCTAAAATTTAGCACCCAGAAGTTGATTATAAGCTCATCTTTGACAAAATGATGTAATAAAATTATGGATATCTGGTGTTTTAACATCTGATGCCTAAAACTGATCCGATGCTCCGATGACCGATGTAGCCAAAAATGGCCGATTTCCGATGTCCGATGCCAACATCGGTGCACCTCTAGACATAGTGTTATCGGCCATAAAACCTAAAACGCCTCCCAAAAAACTGTTAGAATTATACGTGGAGTCGTTGGAACGATTGGTGTGGGAGTTTTCGATTTGACACATTTTCTGCCCCAGTGGATATTTGTTTGAATTTTTTGGCAAGTCTTTTTATCGAGGGCCTCAAGTACAGAAGCATCTACGGGTATTTGGCTGCAATTTCTAAATGCCATTTAACTTTGGGGGGGGTATCTTTAGCAGGGCATCCCTTGGTGCATAGATTCGTTAGGGAGTTATTTATTAGGTATCCACTCTATCCGAAATGTATGGCTGTCTGAGACTTGGGCGTTGTGTCAGTGTTTGCGAGCACTACACAACTTTGACTTGGAAGGTGGTAATAATGCTCCTAGTGCTGAGCTCTGGGTACAGAGCAGTTGAATTAATGAAGCTGGACTTACAGTGGTGTGACTTTGAAGGCTCGGATTCAGTTTTTGCTACAAAAGATCAATAGACTGCTTAGGATTTTATTGCTTCTTGTACATGTGGCTTCATACATTACTCGTGTGGAGCATTGTGGGATGCAGAAACTAGCAAGAATGGATTGGAGTTCGTCCAAGTAGTTACTCTCATACAAAACTGCAGACTGTGGCAAGATAGGTGTGTTTTTGTTTACAAGCAATAGGTGTTGATAAAGGTGGCAGGCGCATTCGGTTCGAGGTGCAGTAGCCTCTGCAGCTTCAGATTGATGAGCTTTGTTGTCACAGATCATGGCCATGGTGAATTGGTGTTCGGAGATAGTATTTGCCTCACATTACGAAAAGGACATGTCTCCAGGTGTGGCTTGGGTGGTAGTACAGAGGATGAAAGACAAAGGTCTTCTTTAGACCATACAGGTAAGGCTATCAGTATGCACTGTTTAAAGGCATCCCAATCTGTTAAAACAGCTAGGAAGACGTAAATGAAGGAGAATTGATAATTATATCAGAAAACTTTGTTCTTAGAGGAGAAGTTAAGTTTTCCAAGTAAAGTCCGACGGGGCTGTGTTGTTTTAAAAATACACGAGAGAATTCATACTTCGGGGAAAAAAACAAGATTTGGATGTTTACACGAAATGCGAAAGTTCAACACTGCTTCTGGTGCACATTTTCAACAAACCATATAGTCTACGATATTACGGAGGCGACACGGACGCAATGCACATCTCTCTGAAGTACTTTGAAGTGGTCTTGTTATCGTAGTACTTATAGTCCACAATGTAGCACTAGGAGCACGTTTGTCTTCTTCAGGCAGCATAACACATTGTCGTGTTCTGTTAAAATGGGTGTGCGTTGCAGCATTCAAATTCAAGCTGCGCACTCTCCTCCACTGGTCTCTATAGGACCTAGTAGGAGGAATGGCTTTCTGGATCCACTGCTTCCAGAGTTGCCTAGCGAGTGTGGGGTGAACGAGTTGCATCACAAGGGGTAAGGGGGTGGTTGAATGTTGTGGTAGAGCAGCGCGGGACATGTCCTATACTCGTCAAAAGGAGGGCAGGAAGGAAGGGGTTTCTGAGCTTTCTGCAAGAATCGCATTCCTTAGCGGTATGGCCCTAATCGCTATCTTGCGTCTTGTAAATTGGTGTCGTTTAATGTGCATTTCAAAACGCATGGCACTAATGTTTCTTGCGGCCACTTACACGTAGTGCTTGTTTTTTAGCAATTCGCACCAGCAACAGTGTTGAACTTGCAAATTTCACGTAAACAAACAAATCGTGGCTGTTCAGTGTTTACAGCTACAAAAGGACAATTGTTTCCTTGCGCAAGGAAGGAGGAGGAGGAGGGGGGGGAGATACGGAAAATGGATGTGACGTAATTTTTGCTTAAATAAAAAATTCTCATGCAAAGTATACGATTAAGTTGCCGTACGAATGAGGACTAACACAGCTGCATCGGACTCTACTTGAGAACTTCAATTCTCCTGCAAGAACGACGTTATCGTTTAGTATAGCCAATTTTGTCCCAGCTTCAAGACAGATAAAATCATAAATGGTATTTTTTTGTTGGTTATATTTACAGAGGACATTGGAAGGGCACATTGGTGATGTCTACTCATGCCGCTTTTTTCCATCAGGTGTTGTTGTGCTCTCAGCTGGAGCCGACATGCAGCTCAAAATATGGTCTGCAGAAACTGGACAATGTCCTGTATCACTAAAAGGCCACACGGGTGGTAAGTCTACTTGCAGCAGCTTACTGAGAATAGAATAACGCTCATGTAGGCTCCTCGGAGAAGTCATTAACAAATTTTTTTTTTTTAATATTCATGTTTACCCCCAAATTTTGTTCCGCATATGAAAAAAGAGAACCTAAAATAAAGTCACTCCAATACAATGATTTTTACTTATTTAGTGTCAAATAGTCTGAAAGTTCATCATTGGAAATCTGTGGAATATTAGGCTAAAATCATGTTTTACTGTTATCAGATTTTTTGCAGTTATGTAGCATTGTTTCTTACGTTAATTTTGGAAGACTGATTAAATTAACAGAATGATACGAAAAAAGAAGTGTTCTGAACAAAGCCAGTATATAGCCTAATCTAAAAGGGAACATCAGCCAGATCTCATGTAGTATGTTGTAGCAATAGCAACAGAAAAAAAAATCATGCTTATTAAATAAAAAAAATTGGCGTAAGGACGTTACACTGGCTTAAGACGTAAGGATGTTAGGATGGTGGTCCGAGTCTCGGCGATAGTCGATTTTTTATTACAATGTATTAGCTACATACAGGGTACTGATTTACTTAAAAGCTAAGAGTATACAGAATCAGAGTTATAATATGCCTAAAATAAAATTTAACTTTTTCTTCTTTTTTTTTGGTTGACTATTCTTGTTGTGGATATTTTAAAACTTACACAAATTTTGTCCGTGTTAAGCTATTTATTTGGGGAAATTCATTTATGTATTTGTATGATGTACTAGTAACTAAGGTTGTACCAACACCAACTTTACCGATCCGAAACCGATCCAGTTTAAAAAATTTTTGCAGATCCATAATTTTTATCACTCGTGTAAGTTTTCTTTAAAAGTCCAATAATTTTTAAATACCAGAAATTTTAAAATAGTAACCAACAGCTAGGAAGATTCTCAGCAATGTCCTGAGCAAAACGCTGCAGACCGCATGTCTTATTCTCGAACGGTTCTATAGAGTTATTGATATTTTGAAAAAGTTGCCAATATCGGTCTGAAACTGATACCACAAATATCGACAACTGATCCGATCCCGGTATCGGTGCAGCTATACTGTTAACTCCCTCATGTGACATTTCATAGCTATAAACTGGAAATGAGGTAGTCTTTCCTTATCAAACCTAAATACGCTGTTAAAAGTAAAGTTATACGCTATTAAAAGTAAATACATTCACTGAAATGTATTAGAACAAGAAAAGTAACGCAATATCTAATTAAAGTAACTAACTTTCGTAATTCTCTCATTTCAGCTGTGCTGGACACTGCCATTGTCGAAAAAGGACGGAATGTGATTTCTGTGTCTCGTGATGGTTCAGCAAGGTTGTGGGACTGCGGTCAAGCCACATGTTTAGCTACGTTATTCTCCACTACTGATGCCATCAATAGCTGTGCATTAAATGTTGGACCAGTACAACCAGGACTTGGCCATTCACTCCAACCTCACAGTATGTACCACATGTCTCATTAAATTCGACTAACGGAGCCGATTGAACCATCTACTTCGGCTCCATTAGTCATAATGCTTTCTTCATCCTTCATTGTCATGTTTTAATTGTGATTTACCTCCAGACAAAAACCAGACAACTATGGAGGTACATTCACTTCCATCGTGAGAGTGTGAATTATGCTTTTGTGTTTTACCGTAACAGCATAAAATTTATCTCCAAGAGAGTGAATATTCTGTATAGTTCGCTGACTTCGACACCAAAGATAGATCACTATCTAGCACATTTTTGACACAACCTGTAGCTTCTTCAGGCTCTTCAAAGGTAAGCATTTATTGTGATTACATGCTTAGTTGTGAACATGATCACCATCCAAGTTTGAGATCGCTGCTTCGCGTAGTCTCCCACATTAGAAGGCCCTTCGTCACTGCCTAGCTCACGTCTTCAGTAGGCCGTTCCCAATCTCTCAGCTTCAATATTGCACCCAGTTGTTTTTGCAGATCGACTCCAATTAGGTTAGACGCTTGAGGTGTATATTCATCAGTGGAATGTTTTAAATTTAATTGAGCTTCATTGTAATATTTGCAATAGATTCTAAGCTTCTCAGATATCTGTCCCACCAAGAATTTGAACGAATCAGTGTCTCTGCTCTGTCCCACATCATTTCGTGCTGATTTTCCATGCAATGGGCTGCTGTGCCATTATCCGCCTTCTCGTTCCTCACATTCCCCATATGTTGGTCCAGCCGCGTCCGAACGCCTTTTCTAGTCTCACCAATGTATACAACGTCGCAGTCCTTGGATGGCACTAGTGTCTCTATAAATCTCTTTCCTCGTGTGTACTACTTTTCCTAGAGTCCGCTCATCTGTACACTTCTTTGGCATTATCTACTTTATTTTTCTCTGGAATCTTGTTTCCCAATCCCTCATCTTTCCTGAGAAACGAAGTAAAGCCATTATCTTTCAAAATCTTCTGTATCGGGCTACTTACTTCTTCCAGGAAAGCTGACACTGTCGGCTTGTCTTCCTTCTGCAGCTTTTCGCCCACGAGTCCATTGTGTCCCCTCACACTGGCCAGTGACTTCTTGATGAGTCCGTTCAACATGCCCCCAAGATATCCCAATTCCAGGACCTCCCTTTAGCATCCTGGAGGTTTGGCCTCGCTCTCTCAGTTGTGCTCTCTCATTGGTGACCAGCCTAACAAACTCATTCCGTACTATAACTTTTAGTTGTTCTTACTGTTCTTTTAGTCGTCCGACTGGTATGGTACACCCCTTCTTGTTGTCATATGCTTTGTATACTGCTCGTAAACTACACCTTGCCTCCATTTTCCCTGCAAATCATCAAATCCAGGAATGGAATTTTCTCTCTTCCTCTACCTTAAATCCAATCCCTTTAACCAGCCATTCATTTTAACCAGCACTTCTTCGTGCCTCCTCTCCTTAAGCACGGCATAAGCATCATCTACAAACTTCCTCCACACTCTCACTTCCAGCCCCGATTTTAACACCATCTCGTCCAAATGTTGCAGCACCACCTCCACGATTATTGTTGAGCTAGAGTAGCCCATAGGGGCTCCACCAACTTGCTAATATATCCTCTCAGCAAACTCAACATGAATAGATGCCGTCATGCCTTTCAGGAGTGCTCAGTCTCTCTAACTCTTTCTTGGGCACTTTTCACCTTCTTCTCGACAGTGCCAACATCTCCAAGATCTGTGCCCAAACTGAGAAACATCTTAACCGCATTAAAGGAAATCATGATCTCCCCTTCGTCAAGTCGCAGTCCCTTCAAGTCCTAAAATCGCTGGTTTTCTTCAATCTACTGTACCTTTAACATACTTCTTAAGCCTCTCAGTTACTACCCAGTTGAGTTTATATGCCATTCACCCCTTAGCGGATGTAATGAGCCTAAGGGGAGACCCCTCCTTATGAGTCTTTACTTGTGCAAAGATCGTAGGTAGTCACTGAGGGGGTTTTGGAGCCAAATCTAACACCTCTTGAACACTCAACTGACTCTCTTCCTTCAGTCTTTCCAAACTGTACTCAAAGCCGAGCATAGACCTGTTGCTGTAACCTATCCCTTTATCCATGGAAATACTTGACTCTTGAAGCTCACTCCTCACTCTCTCTTCATGCTCACTCTTGGAGACAACCACGGTAAGATTTGCTTTATTGGTCTTGCACACAATATTCTGCCCTTGCGCTAGCGTCCTAATAGCTTTCGCTTGAGCTACCATCACATTCACCTCTACACTCCATGGAGATCTCACAACTTGCTTGCAGCAACTTCAAACGCATCTAGGGTGCCACGAATAACCCATGAGCAATCTCTCAACATGAGCCACTAGATTAGTCTGAACTCTCAAGTTTTCTTTTTTCTCCATTGGGATAAATCCATATTCAAGACTCTCATTTCCTCTCTAGAAAACGTCACACCTGAACCACAAACGGAAATTCACTTTCTAAGTTGGCACTCTCCCTTTATAGCACTCCTGACACTTTCCAAATTGGCACGCTCACACTCCTTCTTAAAGCACTCCTGACCCTCTCCAAGTTGGCACTTCCACCCTCCTTTACAGCACTCCTGACAGACAGTATCCAAGTTGGCACTTCCACTCCCACCCACCTTTATAGCACTTCTAACTCTTTTCAAGTTGGCACTCTCCCTTCCCCCGTCTTTATAGCACTCCTGGCACTTTCCAAGTATGCACTCCCACTTCCACCCTTCCTTTATAGCACTCCTGACGCTTTCCAGGTTGGCACCCTCACTTCCATCCTTCTTTAAAGTACTTCCTGGTACTTCTAAGTAGTCACTATCACTAACACTCTCCTTTTTAGCACACTTTCTGAGTTGGCACTTCCACTCTCCTTTATAGCACTCCTGACACAATTATCACTGTTGAACTTAAACCTCAGTGCTCGCAGATACGACAGTCTATGTACTCCATTGCCTCCAACTTCTTCAAATGCCTACTGACAGTCACTTTCTTGACCCACTCTTCATGCTCATTCATATGCTCATGCAACCTACTCCTCAACTCTCCATACAACGTGTCACAAACCTTCTTAACCAACATCTATACACTCGTCTTCATCTGCCTGATAATCGTGCGGCTATGGCGGCGGCGATTTCAAACTCTAATGGTGATTGTGTTCACAACCAAGCGTGGAATCAGAAGAAAGACTTAACCTTTGAAGAGCCGAAAATTTGATAGATAGGGAACTATCTTTAGTGTGGAAGTCGGCAAACTATGGAGAATTTTCATTCTCTTGAAGGTATAAATTTAATACAGTGTTTCACAGTAATAAGCGTCATCGTTACGGACTTTTTTGTGAACAGCATAAAACTAAGTGTACAGTCCCTCACACGCGTATAAGGAATTCTGATATTATATCACTCGCCTTCTGAGTAACAAACTTTATGCAGAAAGTTCGTTATGCAGAAGCTGAGTGAAATGTCAGAAAGGACCATATTTTGGCATGTTAGGTTGTTCATACGAAAATTCACTGTGTTGCAACACTGATGAAATTTATCATAGAATTCAACTTTCTTGATTGCACAATGTGTCACTTTTCACAGTAGGACTACTTTGATGTTGTGTTTTTCTTCCCTGATTGGTAGGTGAAAGAGAAGTAGGTACGGACGGAAAATTATTGCTATTAGCTTGTGAAAATCGAAGTTTTCGTGGTGTGGCTGTAAATGCTCGTCTTCAGGCTAGTACTTATTGTCATACTAATGAACTATTAGATTGTGAACGGCAGTGTTGAACTAATGTTGTATTTTCTGCGTAGCTCTGCAATGATTTTTTCCCCTTGTTTATCGGTTCAGGTGTTTGAATTCCCGTGTGAAGCTGCTGTAAACTGCTGTGCCTATATTTCCTCAAATCTTGTTGCGTGTGGCAGCCATGATGGACACTTAAACCTATTAGATCTAAGGAATACAAGGTGAATTTTTGTTTCAGTTATTATTGTGATAAACTATTGTTGTAGTATGTAATGGAAATAGTATTAAATACCGGTAGACGGTGTTTACAGTGGTAAATTGAAGACATCAGAGTGAAAATATACACTTTACCACTTACGAAAAACTCACTGCAAAGGAATTAATTGCATTTGCATACATTTTGAAATTTACCCCCAATATAGTGAAAATTCTTCATATTACACTGACTTCCACAGTACAGATAGTTCCTTATCTAGCAAATTTTCCCTCTTCAAAGGTAAGTTTATCTTTTGTTTACATTCTTCGTTGTGAACATGATCACCATCTGAGGCGAAGCGGCGATTTCAAACTTGGTTGGTGATCGTGTTCACAACGAAGAATGTAAACAGAAGATAAACTTACTTATGGAGAGCATGAAGAATACTGCAGGCTGCAGTCGAAAATTTGCTAAATAAGAAACTATCTGTAGTGCGGAAGTCAGCGTAATATGGAGAATTTTCACTCTATTGGAGGTAAATTTAATACAGTGTTCCACAGTAATGATTGTCAACGTTACAGACTTTTTTGTGAAATTTTGAAATGCAAATGGATTCGTTTTTTTCGTTATCGTGATGTAAACTTGTGAGAGTGGTAATTTTGCTGAAGAAGGTGACCGCTAATCACCGAAAATTTAAAGAAAGAACCTTTGCAGTGAGTTCTTTGTGTGTGGTAAAGTGTATATTTTCACTCTGATGGTTGTAGTATATTGTGCCATTTGCCGTGGTGCAGATGTCCAGTATACCCCTCACCTGCATTATTTTGTCATTTACGCCGTCATGGCTTAACAGAAATTTGCCTAAATTGCAGCTAGCTACACGTTTTTTGGCCACCACCAACCAACTAAAAATTTATCGGCTGATGGCTAATTTCGACTAAATTGATTGAAATAAAGCAAAAACATCAACATTAGACTCATCGCTGCACATACAAATGATGTAATACAGTAGAAGGAAATTACTATCAATTATTTTTGGCAGGGAGTCATAATGCATTTTTAGGTGATTCACGAATGGAAATAACGGGGAAGCTGTGAAAGGAAAAGAATTTCAGACCTCAATTATGACGTTGAAATAAAATCAGCGCTCTATCACTCACCACCACAAGCATGTATTCTTACGTTATTATTTGATCGCTAAAACAAAACAAAATGGTATGTTATGTGTGGTATAAGTAAAATGCTGGCAAAAGAAACTGGTTAAAAAAAACTATGCATGCTAAATAAGACATTCAAGCAACACACTACTAGAGACAAGTAACAACAAATTAGATATTTCATGATTGCTTTGTTTCATGTTGGTGCATTATAAAGCTTCAAAATTTGTGCCTTTAGCCATAGCGGCTAGGCAACGGCCGAAAAGATGTCGGCAGCTAATGGCAGATGCTTAGGGATATATACCAGTAATCTCAAACTTGTTTTCTTTGCAGCACGCCTGTTAAAACGTGGCTGCACTCAGCAGCAGCTGTATATTCTCTTTTGCCATTTAAAGATGGATTTCTCTCCTCTCAAAGTGAGTTTGAAAATTATGTTAATTTGCATATTTTAGTAATAGGAATGATTCTTGTTAAAAATAAACTGTTTCTGAAGCCTTTGTTGTAAATAACCTGGGCAACCAGTTGCCAGATAGATATATTCAGCTGAAGTGTGTTATGAAATGTAAAGGAAAGAGCTAAACATTTATTATAGGCCTTGAAAAGAAAAAAAAATGGTCTCACGCATTTTTCCTTTGCAAAACTGGCAAGGTTAAAAAGCTTTATTTATTTTTCCTCCTAAATTTGTTAGATGGTAAAATGAACAACAACAGTATTTCAGTTCGATACCGCTACTTTATTATTCTGAATATTGGTGTTGCGATACTTTCTCTATACCGATACCTTTTGTTGGAATAAACAAGGCCAGTGACTTCATCAATAACTGCCTTTATTTCTGAATTATAACAATTAACTTTCATACAAATATTTCAAATATCAATAATGTTAAGCTTATCCTTATTACAGAAAAAATTAATAAAACATTCACCACAAATTTCGCTCATTTTCAAAACGTAGACCCTTCTTGGTCTTGCTAATTTTCAACAAATCTTCGTCTGGCTTCATCAGGTTCTCTCAAGGATTGAGCCGAACTCTGGTAACATCTTCGACTACTTTAACTTCGACATGTTTCCAAGTTTGAATTGGCTCGCAACCGTGGCCTCTGGTTTTTACAAGGTAGGCTCACATCGGACGTTGGTTGTTGCCTCCGGTAATTACAAGGCTGCATTAAACTGCTTTCTCTATTCCACTCTCGTTCAAGAACTGCATCGATGGACTACTTTTCTTAAGTGCAGCATCATTACTCTTTTGTGCACGTAATTACTTTAGCACAAAGGCTCATCGTTGCGTTTCTTGTGCAAGCTTTGTGCTCTAACCTGTGTTTTTATTACAGATTTCAGATTTGTGATTTTTGCAAAATAACTTTATGAACAATTTAAGAATGACATAAGAGCAATCTCTCATTTGGTGTATTTGAATGTCTTAGGCCATTAAAAAAAGAAAAGTTGGTGCTCAGGCCCTCCCGCACCGATTTTTTGACGGGAAATAAAAAGAAACGACGTGGCAAAAATAGCAGTTACAGAACAAAATTGAGAAATTTAAATATAAATTGCCATTCTTGTCGTTAAATAATTTTGTGGACACATGGTACGAAGCATTACTACGAGGCAGTATGCTTTATTTTACCAAAACTACAAAATTATTCCCCCAAATGTATGGAAAAATAGGGGTCGGAACCGCCCTCACGGATTTCTTGAGAAAAATGCCCGAGAACCAACTTCCTTTTTTTAAGTGGCCTTAACCTCTTAATTTTTAATGAATTTATATAAAAGTAAATTTTACGAAAACTATAGAATATTAACCCTTATGAGTCGGAGCAACGATATATCGTAGTACTAATTCCAAACCAAAACGGTCGGACGAACAATGTATCGTTTGCTCAGTTCTACGCCCTGTTAAAAAGAAAAAACCCAATTGCGTACATCGGTGGTGTAATTCCAATTGAATTTGGCATTTTGGAACGTATATTTTCGGTTAATGTAATTCAGTATCTTTTTATTACCTTAATCAATGTGTTTGTTGGCGTCATCGCAAAAATTGACGTGAAATTGCATTTTGTTTGCTGAAAATAGCCCTTGGTTCAAACGACGTCATCAACTCCATCAAATGACGTTATCAACTCCTACGTCACTGCCTGTATTCCTCGAATGAAATGTGCTGTTTCAGCGCCTTTGTTCAAACTCTTAGGCATTGCGAGTGCTGATTGGTTCGTTCGTGGTACATGATTCTTCAGCCGTTTGCTAGTGACGTTACGCGAAGCGTTACAATGGCACTAGCAAGAGCGCGTCGCATTGCGGGCAGCCGGTCACAATGGCTTCTACGGAGTGATTGAGTCCTACAGGAAGCTTTCAACGCGGCTTTATTGATGAAATAAATGAACTTTAAACTATTTTAACGGTAATAAAACATAAAATAATGATTTCAGAAGTAATAACAGGCATTGTGACGAAAGAATATCCAGTGGATGTTATCATTGTGAGTACTGTAACTTGAAACTTAGGTTAGCGCTGTTTACGTTGTCGAACTTTAGGATTTTTTTAAATAATAAAAACGTAGGACGAAGGTCCCACTTATATTGTTGCTCAATAATTTACAATACAATTATTACGTCTGCGGATTTTTATACTCTTAGACCGCATAGTTTTTTTATTGCAATTTATTTTCGTGAGGCATGCAACTTGTTCATGGCAGCCATGTTACGGCATAGACTTTCTTTTTTGACAGGAAAATGAAAAATGGCGTTCGACTCAAAAGGGTTAACAGTGGTTAAGCCAAACGAGCAAAATAATTTTCTTTTGTGGCCGTATATATAACATATCATCTTTTGCATTGTTTCTTTGCAGATGATGGTATTTGCATGTTTCACAGCACAAATGCCGAAGAGACATGGCAGTTGTCTGGTCCTGATTGTGATCCAGTTTACAGGATCGCGTCTGATGGGAAGCATTTTTTTACCTGTTGTAGAGACGGTGCAGTCAGAAAATACAAAATCAGTCACATTTAAAAAGCTGCCCATTTCGCAACTAGTTTTTGTACATGATAATTTATCGTATTGTTGTAAACTTTTTTTTATTGTTCTTGAAACTAAAACTGAAATTTGTCAATGTGTTTCTTGGATTTTCGCTAGAAGATTTTTAAATGGAATATTCATGACCAATGAAGCTCAATAATATCGTGGTGCACGCACTTTTGATATTTTTTAAACAGTGGACCATAATAGGTCCACTGTTTAAAAAAATGTCAAAAGTGCGTGCACCACTATATTATTGAGCTTCATTGGTCATGAATATTCCATTTTAAAAACTTCATAAGGCTCCAGAAGACTCATTTTCCTAGAAGCAGAATATTTTCAGCCGGTCTGCGACAAGTTTTTACAAACAATAAAACGGTCTGTGGAGAGAGGGAGGGTGTCTGTGGTCTGCAGGGAGGTGGTAAAGGTTGAATTTTGCATTGTGGAAAATGTAAGGCCTATCTGGGCTCATGAACAACTTTCTTTCAAGAACTTTTTTCAAGACCCTTTGCCAGTTGTTTTTTGGTAAACAACTTGAGAAGGAGCCAACCGAACATCTTGAGAATAGCACTATTCAGAAGCTCTCGATAAACGGTTCAGATGGTGTATTTGAACTTCAAAATAGGTCAGTTTTTGGCGAAAGTATCGCAAAAAGTCGATCACGAAAGAAAAAGACGCAGGCTAAATCGTACTGCAAAACAGCCAGCTGTACTGCGACGTAGCCTCGCCCGTCGCTCTGATTCTGCCATAGGGCTCATTTCCAAAAGAGACCCTATAGAAAAACCAGCAGCCAACCCCCTATACTTTTAACAATTACAGTACCGCCAAAGTTGAGAAACTGGTGAATTTGGTGTGAGTTTGGGAGGCCATTTTAAAACTTTAAAACTCTTTTAATGATATTATCAACACATTGTGGTAGTGATGCAAAGGTGGGGAGAATGGTCCATGCTTTTGAGTGCTCAGGAAAAGATAGTCGTGACGTTGCCAATTCCAGAACCCGCAGACGTGCAAAGGAGAGAAGCCATCAACGTCACAGGATAAGAAGCATGAGAAGACGTATTTGGTATTAAATTCGAAGAAGCACGGTGGGGGGTCTTCGTTTACAAAGAATGCAAGCAGGACAAGTAATACGAAGACTGGATCTAAATGTTTGACGTCTTCTGGCTTCAATATTAGCTGAGATGGTAAAAACGATTGTAGCAGGAAGGTGGTGATGCCAGGGTAGCGTGTGATGAGCCGTCAGTTCCCTAATCATTATATCACTCAGAGTTCATACGCACAAGTTAATAGCCATGCTCTCTCTGCCTTAACTCCGACAACTTGCAGGCTAACAGAAGCTCTCGTCACAATGGTCGGAGCGTGCAGTCGTCTAACCTAGCAGCGAGCACGTCATCGTAGGGGAACGGTACGATCGTAATGCCAAAGTATCACATGTGTCACTGTGCCACATTGTTACTTCGTCACAGCATCACACGTACCTATTCGGCTTCATCTCGCAGTCAATCCTTCATGTCAATGCGTCAACTGGCCATAGCGTCACCTAGTTACACTACCCGCAGTCATCAAGCATACTGTGGAACACTGGCGAAGCAGCAGGATTTGAACCATCTTCATTTATTATGACGATTGACGAGAACCAACGAACATTCGATAGTTATTGGAGTAAGTGACCTTAGACGGAGCCCCGTCCCAATTTTCAGAGAATGCAAGAGGGGCATGGACAGATATTCTGAACGATCATCAGCCGTGTCGGATTTGGATCGAGACGAAAGAATGAATTGTTGGGAATGGAGTACCACTACCGTCCATCCACATTTTGCAAGAAGCAACCGGAGATCGTTCCCAGCGAGGCTGACCCTCCGACCACCACCTACACCTGCATGGAATCTCCGAGGTTCGTATCAAACCATATACTGCGGTCTCAAGTACTCTTCATAACTTTGCTTAACCATACTGCCTTGCTCAAACAATGGGGTAAACTGCTTTCTGTCATCACTACCTTTCCCCTCATGACCCCAGCAAACGGATATTCTTCTTGAAGCATTCGGGCTCTGGGGCCCCCAAAACTCGGAGATATCTAACCTTCAAGGAGGCTGAATTGCTGACGGAAGAGGTAAAAATGGAGGTGGATTCCTGCTTGGTACAGCAACCCATAGTGTAGATTGGAACTTCCGAGTTCGAGGAGCAAGGCCAAATTATGCGATTGAGCCTTAGAGCTAGCGGCTGAACTCACTTATTCGGTAGCTATGGCCACTTTAGAACTGTCCTAGGAGCTTCATCTGAAACTAGGGATGAGAGTGTCCTTTGTCACGGTTATCTAATTCTGACGAAAGCTTCATCCTTCCACATGAAGAATCCGTTTCATTGGAATGACAGCATTTTACGACTTCGTTCTCCATCGAAGCGGCACCAACCTTGAATCTGCCCATGGCATCGCCGAGGACACAATCATTCGTCTGATGCTCCTGATACCTACTTCATCTCACCTCTCCAACGGCAAGCTCCTTGTAATTGCACTGGACTGAGCGGATAGTCACACCCGTTCTCTCCCGGCTGAAGCAACCCTCCATCTCGCAGATAAACAAGCGGTACCTTCGTAAACGACCAAACAGAGCGAACCAAACGCACCACTGTTGGTGACAGTTTGACTCATTCCCTGCTAATATCCGTGTTGATGCGGCCTGATTGACGTCAACATCGTCAGCGATGAATCTGTTTCGTCAAAACTGTTACGTCGCGCATCCTCAAACCTCCACCCCAGCAAACCACCTCCCTGAGATGGTTTGCAATTTGGCAGTGCTCTAGCCTGGTCACATCTATTAGCCAATCCTGGTCAAATCCATTATCCAGGTCTGGTCGCGGTGAAGGTATGACGTATCTAATACTCTGCTGAGGTTGTTGAGCTGTATTGTAGTTTCAGAAGGTACTGAACGGCTGACGCAACTTCACTGCGCACGCGCGATGCAAGTTTGGAGCCAAACTGTCTGTAACAGTGGTGCGTTCTGTTTGCTCTGTTTGGTGCTTTAGGAAGGTACTGATTAGAGTTGGTCCCTTTGAGAGGGATTCATTTTGTGACCACCGAAAGACTCCAGGTTGTCTGGAACACCAAGCAACTATTCAGACAGCAACTTTAGGGATCAAGGGTAAAAAGGCACTGATCAGACCAAGAAAGAAGTTCTCAAGGTCCCCCTCCTTCCAGCAGAGAAGATTCTTTTGGGAAGTGGAAATGCTCGAGTCAGAATGGAAAGGGTGGTGGTAACCCCCCCCCCCCCCCCCCCCAAAACAACAAGCTGTGACTATCCAGTCATGGAGCCTTCATCCCTTCACTGTCAGGTGAGTGCGACGGGGGGCGGGGAGAGCTGAGGTGCCACTGGCAGTCTTGGACAGAAATCACTTTGGATGCGTTCATCCTGTCGGTAGTGAAATAGGGGTACATCATTCCTCTGGTGAATCCTCCGTCCCTGACCTCGGGGCCCCTCTTCTTGGTTGGCTTTCAAAGACAAAAACCCGATGCTCCACACAGAAGTCGAAAAATTGCTGATGAAAGGGGCGATCAGGCGTCCCAAGAATCGACACCAAGATTATATATTCCTGCAAGGGTCTTCTTGTAGAAGAACAGGGGCGCTTGCCTCATCTTCAATCTGTGTACATCCTAAAAAGGAGCATTTCAAAATGGAAACGCTGGACTAAGTAAGTGATTCTTTAAGAAGAGGATAGTCTACCATCTCACTAAACTTAGAAGACTTTTGCCTCCACGTTTCCCTCCAACCGGTCTGTCTTCCATTTGTCGAAAGGAGTGGGTTACCGCTTCGAAGTGCTTCCCTTTGGGTTGTGCATGGCCTGCATGTCTTCAACTCTATGCTATGACCTATAGTGGGGGTTTTCTATCAATACGATGTTGTCTCCATTCGTACCTCGATGATTGGTTGATTCCAAACATGGAAATAAGAGTGCTCTACAGAGAGCGACCTTCAATTCTGCCTTTGGATGTTATGGAAGCAAGGGGCCTCCATATGAACCCAGAGAAATAGTGCCTCTCACCTCCTCAGCGGTTCACGTTTCTGGGCACAGAGGTCGATTTAATGATGTTCGTGGTCAAGTCATCTGAGGACAGTTTTCAAACCTGATGGCGTCTGTTAACGGTCAGTGAAGCTTGAGCACGGAAACAGCCAGGAATATTTTAAAGATCATCGGTACGATTGACTCTCTTGCGAGTCTAGGCTCTTTGGGATGGTGCAGGGCCAGGTCCCTCTATTGGTTCAGGAAGGAGACCTGGACTGTCAGATTTTCCTGGCAAACCATACCAGGGACACTCTGGAGTAGTGAGCATGTCCTTCCAACCCTGATGTGGGAGTTCAACAACCAGCACTGGATGGCATGCGCCTTATGGATGCTTGGAACTTTAGCTGCAGTACCCACGTGGGATTGGAAACAACATTGAGGTTTATAGGCAAAGAAAAAAAAAATTTGGCACGTCAGCATTTTCTGTGCCATCCAACACTGGTCCCACTTGTCCGATACTAAACCATCATTGTCTTGTCTCACAATACTTCAGCTGTTGCATACGTTGGAAGAACGGGAAACCAAGTCATGGTTCCTTCAGAAGAAGGTCTCGAAGCTTTTTGAACTATGTACCTCCATCAGCACCACGCTCCTCCCCAGACACATTCCTGGGAAGTTCACTGTTCTGGCGGACGAACTGTTAAGAAACGATCTTGTACCAGCGATGGAGTGACGACTACGCCCAACTGTGTACAAGACTACTTTCCAACAGTGGGGAACTCGGCATGTGGACCTTTTCACAACCAGAGCCAGCACCCAATTCAGCATCTTCGTCTTGCCCTTCGCGGATGTCCAGGCATGGGCAACATTCAACCTGATCATCTCGTGGACAGATCTAGACGCCTACCATTTCCCACTGTTCAAGTGGTGCTGAACAAGATCCGGGAGTCCAAGGGAACCTTCAGCCTGGTCGCCCTGTTGTGGACGTCTGCACCGCGGTTCATCAACTTGATAGCGCAAAAAAAGGGAGGCCAATCGCCCTCCCAGTTCGGAAAGACCTCCTCTCTCAAAACAAGGGCAGTACCCTTCATCTGAACTAATAATGCTGCATCTTCATGCGTGGAGACGCTGAATGAGATCCTTATCAAATTGGGATTCTCCTCTGAGGCCATACAGAGAATACTGCACTGCTAGAGGCTCCACCCTCAAAGTCAATGAGTGCAAGTGGAAGAAATGCACCGAGCGGTGCATGTCAGAAAGTGTGGAACCTGTAGTCCATTTGTTCCGGAGTTCGCCAGATATCTTTAGACCTTATTCCAAGAAAGTCTGTCAACATCACCCATAAAGGGTTGTAGATCTGTTATTAGTTTTGTCCTTTTCCTGGCAGACAGACCGAAACAACATCTCACGTGGCCATTTGTCGTTTTGTACAAGCATCAGGCATGCAAAGACCAAGGATTGCCACATCTGACCTGCCTGGGAACTACCCTTAGTGTTGTCCAGCTTGTCAGGGGAGCTATACAAGCCATTGCAGAAGGATTCTGCGGAATCTGACCAGGAAAATGGTTTCTTACTATCTGTAAAATACTAACCTCTAGTATGTGCTAAAATAGTTTTCGATTTGTTTTTGTACCCGAATTTTTTAAACCCCTAAAAGTTTAAAACCTTTCCAACTCTTGCAATGCAATGAGGTTATCTATTCTGCCACTAGGAGTGCAACAATCAATGCTTCTAACAATCCTGCACCAGCCCCCATTCCACTCTTCGTTTTCGGGTACAGACCAGTAAGGACGTGGTTTCTGAGCTCTGATTTTCTTGTTGAAACTCTGGCGAATCGCCAGTTATTTGTTCCCGATAACGATGACCGAAAATTACAGAAAATGTTGGATTCCGGAGAGTTTCCTGTGTGTTCCTGTCTAAAAAACCTAGGGGACATTCATCCAGCCTGTAGAAAATGCAGGCCATGCAATTTCACCAAATCAAAGTGAAATTTGTGCGAACTTTTGGACTCGAGAATGGTTAAGAAGGTTTTAAATACTTGGAAAAAGTCTGACCAACGGCGTGTGCAACTGGCCAAGAAAGCAGCTTTGGTTCCTTCCACGTCGGCCCAGAAGACCCCTTTGGAGTTGCATTTGGATGAGATGAGTACTGATTTGGAAATGCCGGTTGTATTTTTGTTTGAGGAAAGAGTGGCCGCCCATTCTGGTGTTGTGATTGACGAGCCGAGCGTTACGCTTAACGTTGCGGCTGTAGTGAGTGTATCTTCATCGCCAACGGTTTCCTCTATACTTGCTAAATCCCCTATCAATCCGGGAAATTTGGAACTAATAGTGAATGCTGTTCGTGATGCGGGCAAGGTGGACAAGGTGGACTTAAATATTAGGATGCGCTTATTACGTGACGAGTTGTTGGAAGAGAACAGACGTACGAGTGCCGTGGATTTTGCGTTACTGCAGGAACAGATGGCAGCATTCTTTGCTTTGGAGGCGGCTCGTCCCTCACCAATCGCGGTAGTGGCGCCATCTACCGCCGCGGAGCAGAACTATGTACATTATTGTACAGGATGCAGTGGAAGTCCGTTCAAATGTGGTGAAGGCAACGGTGCTTGATGGAAAGGAGAAGGGAGTGTATGTAAGAATAAAGGGACTGCCGGCACGGGGCCTGTGGCTGCACAGCAGTCGGTCAACGTCTAGACCGGAGCTGTCTGGGGGGGGGGGGGGGGGCAGAGTTGCAGAGGAAACAGTGATGGCGAAGAGCAACTCTAAGGACAGGAGGAGCCCCTAAAAATCTCGGAGCGTTAGTGAACAAGTGATACGGGATTCAGCCACTATAGACACTTTCCAGAAAAGGGAAAAAGACCCTTACTCAGGGCATGGTGAAAACTATAAGGCCCCGAGCGGTGCCATTTGTCTGGCAGGCAAGGACAATCGCCGTGCCCGGGAGAAGGCAGTTCCTCGTCACCAGCAAGGGGCTGACGATTCGCCAAAGGGGCGTAAAGATGCACACAAGCATGAGAGAGAGTGCGTCACATTGCATTGTATCGCATCGCTCTTCGTCGGCGACTTCTGGTTCATCGCCGGCGGGCCATTATGCAGAAAAAGGCCTCCCAGTTGTGCATAGCTCGTCGCCGCGGGGCTTGGTCGCTTCGCCGGCAGTAGGAAGTGGTCGTGTTCGTCGCTTCGTGTTGACGATTCGCAGCCACCATGCAAGAAGCGCAGAGTGGTGTTTGGACGTGGCAATAATGATTCGGACAATGATGACGATCTGCAGCTTCGTGCGGGGAAAGATATTTTTGATGAAGGCCCGGATTTTGGCCCCTGGGAGGATTTTTCGGTGGCTGTTTACCAAAATTTGAAAGACTCTGGCTACTGTTGCCAGTTTATTCCACCTGAAGTGGGACCCGTAGGACCCCCCAGATGAGCCTTTGGTGGATGCAGAAGGCCCTCGATTTGTGCTAATTCACATTCCTCAGTCGGAAGTGCCCTTCCATCAGCTGCTAAATGTAAAGGCCTAGACTCGGAAGGCGTGCAAAAGGGTCCACTCGTCAAACCCCCCCCCCCCCCATGACCCGAAGTTGCGCCACATGTACTTTGGTCTGTCGGCCGGGTTGCGCCGAGCAAGAAACGTTACTTAACTTTTGAGGCGGCAGAATTAGTGAAGGTGGCTCAGCCTTTGTAAGCGAATTCGGTTTTGAAAATGCCTGCTTCGGTGTCAATTCCAACATCATATTACGAGGAGGACGACACTATTGTACGTCATGCGATTAGAGCAAATTGTCATGCAGAGATTGCCCTTTTGGCTTCGGCAGTGGCAGTAAAGAGGTTGGTGGCGTCCAGACCGGAGTTAGCTGAGGACCCGGCAGTCATGGATTTTTGCACCTTGTTGAAGAGAGGGTTTGCCTTCCAAAAGGAAGGGTTTTCCTGGGTGACAAGACTGCTAGTGTATATGGTATTTCGCCGAAGAGATGCTGTGCTGCAATCAGCGGTGGACACTCCAGCTGATGTAGTGGCCCAACTCAGACTGTCGCCTATTCATCGTTCGGAAGATCTGTTTGACGGTCAGTTATTGAAGCGGGTCCCTGATCTCCATGAAAAGACGAAACTGGTGAAGACTACGAAGTCGAGTTTTTGGCGGAAAAGAAAGTTAGCTGGCTTTCCGGCAGCTTCCCAGAGTTTTGCGGATGAAAAGAAACAGACGCAACCCAAGCAATTGACAACGTGGAACAGTCGACCAAATCTCAGGAGAAGATGACAGCGTGTCGCCCTAGATCGCCCTTTCCTGTACCAGCCCCTTCCCAGGGGAGAGGCAGATTTAGAGGTTTCCCTATGCGGGTCGAAGCAACTTCAGTGGACGTTTCCATAGGGGCCGCTATTGATGTTGTCCCCCCTCAACTTCCTCCGCATCACCGGCAGGTGGTGGGAAGGATTCGTTGCCATGTGGAGAATTGGCAGTGAGTAACGGGCGACGTGTTCGCTCTCTCGTTGTAGAGAAATGCTTTTCACCGCCATTTGTCTCCAAACCCGCAACAACTCGCCATCCACCCCTCTGGCTCACCACACGTCCCTTCGATCCAAAGCTGATGTCAGAAGTGGTTGTTCTTCTGGAGAAGGGAGCCATCGAGGAAGTGCAGCCCGGGACGAAGGGTTTTTGGAGTCCAGCCCATGTTATCGGGAAGAAGGGTGGAGGAAACGGATTGATTTTCAACTTGTGCAAGCTCACCATGTGGAAAAAGAACACTTCAAGATGGAGACGATGCAGACGGTCATGGAAGTTCTACAGCAAAACGAATTCACCGTTGCAATTGATCTAGAGGATCCACCCTGTGATTCGTCATCTCTTTCGACTGTATGTGGGGGGCCATTCCTACCAGTATCGCGTCCTCCCCTTCGGTATTACGACTGTGCCCCACGTTTTTACAGCAGTGTTACGGCCGGTACTGGGATACCTGCATCAGATGGACATTCGGGCTCATGCGTACATCGATGACTGGTTTGTGTGACATCAGTCGGAGGAGATCCTCAGGCTACAGATGGCCAGGTGTCTTCAGGTGTTCCAGGCCCTTCGGGTAGGTGTGAAATTGACAAAATCCAGGTTGATCCCCAGCTAGCACGTTGTGTTCCTTGGGGGCGACTTCGACACAGTACGCTTCACGGTTCGCCCCTCTCAAGAACGAGTTAAGAAGCTGGAACGTGAGATGGGTCTTCTCAGTCTGAAATCAGAGATCACGGCGGTGAATCTGGCTTCTGTGATAGGTTTACTCCGATTCCTGTGCCAAACTAGTCCCGTTAGGAGAATGGAAAGTGCGCCCAATTTACTGGTTTCGAAATGCGGCGTGGCAACCCCGTCGGTCCTGGACGGACGTAGTGTCTCTGGTGAACCTGCCCAAAGACACGGTCACATGGTGGGGGGACCCACAGAATGTCTCAGTGGGGGTCCCAATTCAAGATCCACCAGTGGATGGTCTTCTGTTCACGGATGCTTCCACCACCGGCTGGAGGCACACTTTGGTCACCATCACACGGCAGGAGTGTGGTTGGCTGAGGAGAGCCTGTTACACATCAATGTTTTGGAAATGAGGGCAATTTGGTTAGCAGTGCTGGACTGGAAAGGAATACTAAAGGGGAAGACGATGGTGGTCATGTCGGACAACACTACAACGGTGGCCCACATCAAAAAAGGCGTGGGGGTGACTCGCTCTTCGTCAGTGATGGAGGAAACGTCAGTGCTGCTTCGGCAGTGCGAGTCCCTGCGGTTGTCGTTACAACCTCATCACATCGCAGGGAAGCTAAACGTGTTGGCGGACGAGCTGTCGCGCCAGAAGACCCCCCA
>JAHWFP010177145.1:33873-78397 GCA_023313725.1 Lithobius niger
GTTGTGAAATGCGGGGTACAGCCCTGGTGGGAAATTTTGATTGGACATGGAATATATTTTGGAAACGAAAATAGCATTAAATTAGAAATTAATTTAATTAGAAATTAAATTATTTCAGGATAAGTAAAAACATTTTTACGTATAAAACAACATGTTTTTTTCCATCAAGATTTTTGCGGAACATTCGAATGTTGTAAAGCCAACGTCAATAACGCATTGCAAATAATGGTTATCTTGTTTATGCTTGCGTGTATGCGGTTTAGGTAGGTACAGATGACGTTAATTGTGCACTTGACCCTTGTTTTGTTAAGGTTAAAGCGCTTCCAAGAAAGAAAACCGACAAGAGCATGAGCCCTGACCAACTCCTTTCAAAGTGAAAGCCATCCTTTGCCTTCCGCAATTATAAATACAAAGAGAACACAGCGCGGTGGCAGATTTGCTTAGTGGTGGTGAGACGACAGCTTTGCTTACTGTCTCCATCAGTTAACAGAGGTGTCTCCATATCGTCGTCCCAAAAGAAGAAATGGGGTGGTTATCATTTAAAGTGAGGATAGTAGCGGCGAAGACTGCGTTTAATAAGAAGGTCTATAGGTTGTAGATGGAGTTGATTGTGAAGAAGGTGTATGAATTTGTGACACGGAGGTGTAGCACCAAACTTTTGGTAGCACGAATTGGGTGGAAACGAGGAGGAGACTGGGGGGGGGGGGGGGGTTGGGGGGGGGGGGTAGGGGGGGGGGGGGGGGATGGAGGAGGGGTATTAAGGATGTTGAAGTGGAAAGGTCGGAGATGGGAAGAAAGACGTCAGCAGTGAGGTACTGTGAAGAAAAAAGCAGATTGAGATGAGAGAGCTGGTATAAGGGGACTAGGGGAGTGTGCTGCTTTTTAGGGTGAGGGCTGGAGCTTTGAGCACTCGGGAGATGGAATGGAAAGCTGGGGGGAGGGGGTAGGATGAAGATGTCACATGTGGGCATCTGTGGAGAGAGCGAGAGATGAAATGTTGGAACATGTTATCCTTCCAGCCTCACAAGTTCTTTGCTTCGGTCGAGTATCGTTAATGTTATGTTAACTGGGTGCTCGAGGATATTAGGGGAGAAAGGAGGGAGAAATAAGTAAGGTGGTTACTTGGTTGGAGAGAAGAGGGGGTAGGGGTTAAACTAGGAAAGAGGCTGCTGTTGGAGCGGTGGTGGGGGGGAGGATGGGCTAGGATAAGGGCTGGATTTGTGTGTTTGTGAGTCGGAGGGCTAGGTGGCTATGCCGGCACCCTGTTACAAAAGGGAGAGCCAATATCACCATCATCATCGTTAATTAGCAAATTCGCTGCTAGGTATCAAGGCGACGCAACTTGGTAAAGGCCCATGCATTAGATATTAGCAAATAAAAGGCGCGGATTTTGGGGCATTTTTTTTTTTCCAGGAACGGCCTTTATCGAGCCACACTTCATATTAGGATGTGCGCCACCACGCAACACCGCCAGCCGAAAATGAAACACCACGTGCACCACCGCTGGTTAGGTTGAATGGAATGGAATGGAATTTTATTGAGGTAACGGCCCGTAGCCACGCACCCTGCATACACTAAACACTAAATTACAGACTAACAGCAGAACCAGATCACCACCTTAATAAAACAATAACCATACTTCGTTCCCCGATTCCACAGCGCGATACCACCGCCGATAATTTTGTCACTGTTTTTAACAATTTCAGAACAAAGTGTCGTTACAAAAGTTAAAATGGAAATAATAATCAGCCCCAAATAAGTCGTCAATTATGATTGTTTTTAATAACAATCAAACTTCTTAAACCATGTGACCTGTAGTGAGTACAAAATAGCAAATATTTCTTCAACAAATGAAATAAAAAAAATTTGGGTTTTTGTCCGCAGACCTAACGGGAACACCGTCGAGGCTGCAAAAAAAAAAAAAGCCTGTCGGCGTCGCCGTCGATTTATGAGTTATTGACGCACACTTCTACACGGACCGGACGCAGCCAGCAACCAGCCAATATGGCGGCCTCCAGTGGTTATGAGAAACGTCGTAATAACGAAGCTGGATTTAATGCCAAAAAGGGTAAACGAAAACCCGTTGTTTTTTACAAGAATAAGAAAAGAAATCTAAAGGAAGATGAAGAGATAGCGACATTACAAGAAACGTGCTTGGAGGTAAATTACTTTTGAAATTTATGGCTGGTAAACCAAGGCTTAACCACAAGACATGTGGGTGACGACTGCAGTAATGTATGCCATGTGGATGTGAAAGATGGTGCATCGGTGCAGGCTATAAAGACTAATAGGATACCTCTAGGACATCTAGGATTATTGTCTCGTATTTCACCTGCCAATGCTGTAACGCTAACGTGATTCCGTACGTCTCCTGGGCTGGGGTCCTCTGTGGCGGAAAGTTTAACTTAAAGAATCTACCCATACTCATGTTTCAAGGTCTCATAAATGGCACAGGACAAACCATGTCATAAGCCAATGTTATTTAAAACAATGGTATGTCGTCATACAATGACGACATGCATGACAATAAGAATGACATCAGGGAACCACTTCCACAGCGGCTCCAAGCGCGTCCGCCATCGATCTGTACTATCTCCGTTGGTGTAAAGGGTAAATTAAGGTCGCTGTTTCTCGAAAATAAGGTCAGTTTTTTCCAAATTTACCTAACCTAACCTAACCTAAACTAACCACATAACACCAGAAACCGCAATCAAAATCTTAAACCTTTCTAAACTTCACGCGCCGGAATCTAGATAGGTCGGCCATCATGCTCGGAGCTTTTGCGGAAGTGGACCCTAGTCAGCGTTTGAACACATAACAACTAGTGTTAAAATGATTATCGAAAATTTGCAGCAACGTAAATTGTTTGTGAGTCAAGGAACCACTTCCACAGCGGCTCCAAGCTCGTCCACCATCGATCTGTATATGTGGAAGGTTGTACTATCGCCATTGGTGTAAAAGGTAAATCAAGGTCGCCGTTTACGAAAATGATGTCAGTTTTTTCCCAAATTACGAGCCTCGCTCGCGCTGTCGCGCTCGCTGCGGCTAACTACATAACATAAGAAAACGCAACCAAAAACTTAGCCGGAAAACTTCACGCGCCGGAATCTAGATAGGTCGGCCATCTTGCTTGGAGCTTCTGCGGTAGTGGACCCTGAGTCAATATTGAAGAGCGAGTATTTTCATAAATCGTGAGTGGTGTGGTGAGATAAGGTGGTGTGCAATTTTGACGCACACCACGAACTATGGCCTTTAGGCTAACACTTCTAACATGAACTATCCTATGACACTTAACATGACACTATCCTATCTTCCCAAACACCCAATCGAATCCAGTATAAACTTGTGACTTGGAGACAGTTGGGCTTGGATTCACTTCCAGCCAAGCTCTTAACAAATTGAAACTTTATTCCGTCAGTCACTTACATCCTTCTACTCCTACCATTATCAGCACTTTGTACGAAAGCAAGTTCCAACAAGAGACCACTTCCTTGTGACGAGCACCGTCACATGGACTGCTGCTATTACTAAGGTTTGACCATGATGTCTGCGACGACTCAGCCTCCATCTTATACAGGAAGACACTGGTTAACTAGGAACTGGGAAAATTATTTGCAAAGACTCCTTGTGAGTTTTTAAAGTTAAGAATCTCTATAAGCTGTTACAGGTCTAAGAGTGGCATTACTTTCGCTGTTTTATATGCTTTGTTTAGTTTTCCAAATTCTCATTGCAGTTTTAGCTGACTTAGCAGCATCTCACGTACTTGATACCCACGGAACTTTTTAAAGTGTGGAGCCAAACTGTCTCAAATTTTCTCGAGTCGAGATGGCTTTGGTTGAACTTTTTAGACGGTACTGACATTAACAAAAACAAGACGACACTGGCTACCCAAAGAATACAACGACGTAATCACAGCTGCACCATTGCTATGCCCTAAAGGCAATGGTGTATGCGGGAGCGGGTTGACTTCCATACATATTTCATCAATCTCACCATCTGTCTGTATGTATCAGAGACTCAACTATCCTTACTGGTGCAATGGAAAATCCAGATAGGCTGGCAGTATGCTACGAAGCTGTTTGGAGGTCAGCCCCCCTCCTTTTTCCCCACGGCTGCTACTGTTAAAGCATATTAATTTTAAATTGTGCGTAATTGGCCATATTGCGCAATAGGAGTCCAGTTATTGTTTAGCGTAAGAAGGTTTGGTTTTTTGAGTTGGGGGGAGAATTGCCAACTGCCATTTGATTAGTGACGATTGACATAATGAAGATTTCACTGGACTACAGTGGAACCTCATTATACTATATCCAAGGGTCCTTTGTTCCAAACAATCACTTTTGCATGCATTGTTGCATAAAGAACCTCAGAAAAATGTTGTTATAACAGGTTTATTTAAAAATGTCACATCGCTTACTTTGAAAATTCGAGTCCATGTTTACGTTTTGTACGCTTAGATTTCAAAGTAAAGGATATTTACCGTTCCAATATCCTTGCAAATTTTCGACAGTCAGGTTTTCTGGAGTTGGAGGGGCTCAGAACGACTGTCTTCATCAGGCCACCACGTCACCGCTTACTTCGTCGTGAAGTAAGCGGTGATGTGGTGGCCTGATGAAGACAGTCGTTCTGAGCCCTTCCAACTCCAGAAAACCTGACTGTCGAAAATTTGCAAGGATATTGGAACGGTAAATATCCTTTACTTTGAAATCTAAGCGTACAAAACGTAAACAAGTTTATTGTTGTAAAGGTATTTTTATAACGGGGTTTTACTGTATAGCAGAAATCTAGTAAACAATAGAAAAAAACTCTACTTGACCTATAGGATTCTAACATGAAACTATTATAATTTAGATTTTTCTGTAGTGCTTATGGCATGATGATGACAGTATACCCAGAAAACATGCTCATACCCAGGATATGCATTAAAAAGAAGCATACTTTCATAAAAATATTTTAACCTTTATTGCTAAAATGAACGAAAAATTAATTATTTATGTTCTTATGCTCATTAACGTATGTTTATTGCAGTTTGATTCTACAAATGTTGGAATATTTTCGGATTTCCCATTGTCAAGACGAACCGTACGAGGTAAGTCTCTTTCAACTTTGAGCTTTGCACAATAAAAAGGACTAAATTAGTTACGCTACTTGTTGCTGGTTCTTTTACCAATCTCCAGTAAACTTATAAGAAACAAAAACGGAACGTTAAATGTTTAGAGTAAGGGTCTAAAAGTCAAAACCTAGAAGGAACACGGACAAGGTTTGACAGTAAGGGACTACGTGTAAAATTTTGTAAGAGGCTGGTAAGCATTAGACCCTTACTACCCGGTGGTTAGCTTAGGTCTACTCTATTCGGACAGAATGTGTATGAACGGTTGTATCAGGTTTCTTTGTTCTTAGAATATTGTTATAGAACTTTAAGAACACAATTTTCTTGTGAAGTTTGGCATTTTGTCTTTTGATGCTTTAGAATTTTTTATTATATTTCATAGATTTACGGCAGAGGATAACCAGTAATGCTCTCTGCTGCGAATACCCTGCAATGTTACTAAATCGAAAAATAATTTTCAACATACAGTAAAGCAGTAAACCTATATTATACTACCACTGGATCATCACATGGGAGGATTTCCAGTTTTTTGTCAAAATGTATTTATTTCTGACCACCGGGTAGTAAGGGTCTAATGCTTACCAGCCTCTTATAAAATTTTACACCTAGACCCTTACTGTCAAACCTTGTCCGTGTTCCTTCTAGGTTTTGACTTTTAGACCCTTACTCTAAACATTTAACGTTCCGTTTTTGTTTATTAATTTGTGTTACTTTTAGAATTGCAGCTAAACTGTAAAACTGAGAGTTTAACACAGAGACCCAAGGCTGACTCTTACTAACACTGGCTATCGCCAGCGTTAACAATAGAAACAAATCCTTTAATCTTCAGTCTTCAGCTGGAGTTTGCTAATTAGCATTGTTGCATAATAACAATGTTTAAAACAATGTAAAGCAATCAATGTGGTCGTTTAGAGCTCCATAACCCCTGAACCACTTGACCAATTAGAAAATGCCTTATGGAAAGGGCACATCTACAGAGCAATACCTGTAAAATGAGCTAAGAACCGGCTTCATAGGACAGACGAAAGGTACATCCCCAGAACAAGACCAAGAACAAGAACAAGACCAAGACCAAGAACAAGAAGTTGTCTATTTGGCCCCTCTCTGTATCTCGGGTTTGGCTCGGGCGAATTTCAAAATTTTTGGACTGCAGACAGGCCTTGACTAGTCAAGGCTAGATTCCAAATTTGGTTTTAAAATGTTTACTTTTGACGGAGTTATAAGTTCTCAAAGTTGAAAGTTTAACACAGAGATCCTAGGTCGACCCTTACTAACACTGGCTATCGCCAGTGTTAATAAGAAAAAGACGGCGCTGAGTCGAAACTAAAAGGCACCCCCTTCCCCCCACACCCACAAACATGAATCAAACGCTCCTAATGTCAAGTCAAGTTTTAAAGCTATTCAGCAAGGGAGCAGAAACATGCTCAGGCAGATTGTTCCACGGGAGCACCACTCACTCAGTAAAAAAGCAAAAGTAGCAGTTGTCAGACCCTGTAGCTTGAGACTGTGACCACGACTGAAGTTGAAGTTTCGGTAAAACATGAGGGAGAAGTTGAAGTCAAAGAAATTAGGAGTTGTTAACGTAAGAATAAGGTCACCACTGTCGTTCCTCTAACGAAGTGTGGGGCGCTTAAGCCGGTGAAGCCATTCGCTGTAAGGAAGGTCACAAATAGGGATACACCACTCGTGTGTTTTCTTGACCGTTTTCGAGTTTGTCTAATGAGGACTCATAGCAGGGCCTACGGCTTATGGGAAGAATAGGTGTCTCCTCACCGATCAATTTCATGTTGCGCTAGAATTACGTAAAATGATCAGCTGAACAACATTTTCCCATACCATTTTGGGGCAAAGGCTTCGTTTGGCCTACAGAAAACCAGACACTTTGCGTTCTAGCCTCACCGCGTTCGTTTGTGTCTCGGATAGCTTATATTTTTTTTTTTTTCTTAAACAGTTCAGATAGGTGGGTTGTTGTCAGTTCCGTGTGGTTTTGTTGTTATTGTCGGTTAGGTTAGGTTATAGGTACCGGCTTTTGTTTGGCGTTTCACTTGTAAGGAACTGGTTGGGGTTTGGCGTTTCATAGTGGGGCAGTTAATTCATGCGAACCCTGCGTGGCGTCGGCTAGCCTGCCGGCAACATGGATGACGTCACGGCCAAACTCCCGAAATGCTAACTTTGACCCTTCACCATACCCAAACGGTGCCTATGCCCCAAAAATGGAAGAGGAAAACGTTATTCAGCATGTAATTCTTAGTTCATTAAAAAAAAAAAAAAAAAAAATTAAAATCGGACGAGAGACACTTATTCTTCCCATGTTCCAGGCCTACTGATTTGGGAACTATAGTCCAAGACAGGTCTAACAAATGTTTTCTACAATAAGGCAAAAAGAGAAGTAGTAAGGTTAGAAAATGTTTTTAACACACAATATGCAGTGCGAAAAGCTTTTTGAATAGCGAAGTCAGTGGCATGAATGAGGAACTTGTGATGATACCAAGGTCACAATGTGAGGAGCCAACTTTCATAAGCATCCCAGACGTGGAGACATAGTAAACATGGTGAGGGTTTTTGTAACCGAAGTGTAACACCACGTATTTGGCAGGGTTGAGAGACTGGGCATTATCACTTATCAGTAACCCAGGACTGAACTTGATGTATGGCCTCTTTCAGAGTATAGTCAAAAGTGGGGCCAAACAGCTTAAAGTCTACCTACAGCTTATGTCTCCTGAGTACAACTCGCTGAGTGGAAAGCTGCCCTCTCAAACCCACGTAAATATTTCTAGAGGGAAAACGCCACATGCCTTGGTTTTCTTAAAAATTGTTACAGATCTCAGAAACTCCTATGACTAACTTCAAAGTATGCTAAGTATATTTACGCAGCTAAGAAATATCTTTAATTAATCCGTTCCTTCACGTATAAGCCTTTATGGGCTTCTCTGCGAATCACAAGCATACACATTTTTACTTGTCTCGTGCATCTTGATATTATTGAAACATAGGGCCAAATTTGTAAGCAGTTTAGTTACATGCCGTGGTCTTGTACCTGGACATTATGGAATTAAAAAAAAAAGAGTTCCTTTGGTGCATTCAGAAGTTACAGAATAAGTGATTACAATTATGGCGAAACTGGCAATTTTTCACTAAGGAAACAGGATTGAAAGTTTAAGGAAACAATTGAAAGTTTAAGAAAAAAGGATTGAAAGTTTAAGGAAACAGAATTGAAAGTTTAAGGAAACAGGATTGAAAGTTTAAGGAAACAGGATTGAAAGTTTAAGGAAACAGGATTGAAAGTTTAAGGAAACAGGATTGAAAGTTTAAGGAAACAGAATTGAAAGTTCTTGTAAATAGTGGCAAAATAAAGGGTTAAAAAAATATTTCAGTGGTTGTTGTTTAATTATTGTCTTCAAATTAAGACAAACAATCGGCAGCCGGCTTTCAACAAACAACAGGGCCTACCATTCGGCCACTAGAACCAGTGGCACTATCATGGATTGAAAATCGTACGAAAATACTGTGGTGACATCTAGTGGCCGGGATATTGTTAACTGTTCAAGGGAAAAAACATAAAACTATAGATTTATTTAGCAATTCTCAGACTGGTTTTCCATCCGCACACTTTCCATGTGAACATAGCCTTACTGTTTTTGTTGAGAAACTTCAACGTGCTTTGAAATATATTCGTCGTTCTGAACCAAGTTGTTTTTAACTTTACTTTTAATGGTACGTTGTTTGGTTTCAAATTCTTGTATTCGGTGTTCGTCGGGTTAAGTTGGCTCAAATTGGTTTGGTTCGGCTGAAAAATATGCATTCGTTTATAGCCTTAATACGGTAATATGCTTCTAATACAGGCTTAATAGAATTAGGAGCCTTTCTTTTGTATTTGTTTGTGTGATACTAGTGAGCTAAATTTGTTATTGTTGATGTATTTCAGGTTTAAGTGAAGGAGGTTTTATGCGACCTACAGAGATCCAAAAAGAAAGTATTGGCCTGGCTTTAAAAAATTTGGATATTCTTGGTGCTGCCAAAACTGGCAGTGGCAAAACGTTGGCATTTTTAGTACCAGTAAGTGTATTTCAAGGTACAAGAAAAAGTATACTGTTAAATCGTTTGGTTTGCAAAACATTGTTCAGGTAAACCTCGATGCACTGTTAACCCTTTTGTAATGCTGCAAGCCAGAAAGAATGGTTGAAGTTGCATGTGTTAACCTTCATTTCTAACGATGCCCTCTATAACATTAAATCGTTTTTTAGGTGTATTTCACTATGGAAGTCCCCTGCCTTAAAATCTCTCCTCATTACTAGCTGCAACTTGGCCAGACAAGCAGGAATGTATGTGTCATGGCAGCGAACCCACCCTATCTACCCACCCTTTGCCGACCCACTACCTTGAAATCAAGCTGCTCTCACAGAGATCTCTAGACAGACTGTTCCGCTCTTGTTTAGGCTCATCAGTAGAGCATACTGTGTGGATGACAGCAAAGGCAAATGCTGCTTGTTTGGGATTGCATTCAACCGAATGTTAGGCATCCAAATTTAGGCATATGAATGGCAGTTCATCATTACCTTCTAGTCATTACCTTCTCCAAGGAGGAGGGTGTGTACATGAAGTCTTATTATTGCCGGGTGGAGGGGGGGGGGGGTCGCTTCGTTTAAGTGGAAAGTATGAGAAATAATTAAGTGCATCTCACTTCACAAGGTCCGCGATTGCAACTATGGATGCAGTTTTAATGAAAAAGTGAAAACTGTTAGAACAAAGCACAGGTACATGTTTATCTGATATAAAGTTTTCTTTCCATGCTATTGAAATTGGGGTATGAGGTTAGATAACTACTAAGGCTGTACCGAACCGAACAAACCGAACCGAACACGGCCGAACAGAGGGTGTTCGGTTCGGCTCGGTGTTCGGTCTTTCAACGCAAAATACCAAACCGAACATATTTTCACTTCTAATTGACGGATTTTGATGTTTGAATACACCATTTTGAAGGTTTTTTCGCCAGCTTTCTGTTGGTTCAAACCACAAGTTCCTAGCTCAAACGGTTCAGAAGTTATAAGGGAAAATGTAAAAATAGTGGAGATTTTTTTATGTCTAAACAGACTTACAACATCTATGGACTTACAGGGCCCTGTGAAAATACCTACATTTGTTAAGAAACTTGTGCTTTGGTGAATCTTTGTGGACTGAGTTTTTTCACATTTTAGTTTAAGATAGATTAGTTTCGTACATTTTAGTTCGGTTCGGAAGTGTTCGGTGTTCGGCTTATTTAAGATTTGTTTGGTTCGGTTCGGCTGAAAAATTCTCGTTCGGTACAGCCTTAATAACTACTAAAAAAAAAAGCTTTGTCATCGGAATTCGTTTTAACAGGGTTTTACTGAATATATCCACATAGAGCAAGTGAATACAAAAGTGAACAAGCAATTGTTGACATTTTTTTGCTATATCCAATACTGTATGCTGCTGGTTAGTGGTCATGTGTTTCGAAGTCAATCCCCTGTTGGTGGAGGATTTTCTGGACTTTCTCACATATGCCTGGCAGAAATGTTACGGTAGCTGTTGGTCTGTCTGGTAGTGCAGGTTTACTATTTCCTGTAGTTGATTTGGCACGATTCCAGGCGTTCTTAGTTTCTTTATTTATTAAATGTGCAGTAAAACCTCTTTCAAGGAGGTAGCTTTAGCAGCTTCGATAAATTTTCTGGCTGTGTGGGACGTGGATGAGTGTTTGATTATTCGGGTGAGTTCGTTGGCTAGTATTGCTATTTTCAGGGAGCATGGATGAGCAGACTTGTAAAGGATACCTCTTCCTGTATGCATTGGCTTTTAGTGCGGGGATACGTTAATGCGTTTTTGTTGCTTGGAGAGTTTTACATCTAGAAATGAAAGTTGATCGTTCACGGCCTCTTCCTGAGTGAAAATCAGGGCTTCCTCCCAGTTTTTGAATGCTTCAAGAATGGCTGGTTTGTCTTCTTGAAGTGGTGTTGTGAAGATGTCGTCAATGTACTGCTTCCACATGGGTCGACGAGGAAATTTTGTAACAATCATTTCATCAAGGAATTGTTGGGTAAGCTCCGCAAGGGTCGGAGAACATGAATAACCCATCGGGGTTCTTGTGATTTGCCAAAAGGTATGTTGGCGGAGGGTTACGTAGAGATGGTGGAGAGGACTAATTTGACGAGAGCCCGGTCTAATTCTTGGTCTGTCTTGTTGATTTTTAATTTATCTGCAGATCGGTCAAACATGTTAAGGATGAGGCGATGTGGGAGGCTGGGAAAGAGCCCGACCACGTCAAAGGAGACGAGTTGATGGTCTTCAGTGAATGTGGTTTTTTGAACAGTTTCAAGGAGTTCCTCTGTGTTCTTAAGTGAATGGGTACCCCAAATATATTTCTGTAGTCTTCTGGTCAGAAGCCAATCAACTGATTTGATGGGGCGTTCTTGGAGGATGCGATGATCCGGAGAGGATAGCCCGTCTTGTGTGACTTGTGAAAACGTGTGGGAGGGTCGAATATTCTCCTTAGGTTTAAGCTTTTTTACTGTAAGTTTCTTTTCTATGAGAGTTACAAGTTTGACCTGGATGGCGGTGTGAAATGAATTGCCCAGGTCTGCCTCATCTTTATAGAGTTCCGAGCTTCGGACATCTTTTAAAATTCGTTCGTAGTACTGTAGTCCTTTGAATCTAGAATTACTGTCCCGTTGGTCTTGTCAGTGTAACAAATGTATATGGACGGGTCGTGCTTCAGGGCCCTTAAAGCATAAACCTAAGGAGAATTCGACCCTCCCACACATGTTTTCACAAGTTACACAAGACTTGCTATCCTCTTCGGATCATCACATTCGCCAAGAACGCCCCTCTCAAACCAGTTGATTGGCTTCTGACCAGAAGACTACAGAAATATATTTGGGGTACCCATTCATTTAAGAACACAGAAGAACTCCTTGAAACCATTCAAAAAACCACTTTCACTGAAGACCATCAACTTGTCTCCTTTGACACAGTCGGGCTCTTTCCCAGCCTCCCACATCGCCTCATCCTTAAGATGTTAGTCCGTTCCACAGATAAATTAAAAATCAACAAGGCAGACTTGAGAATTAGATCGGGCTCTCCTCAAATTAGTCCTCTCCACCATCAACGTAACCTTCCACCAACATACCTTTTGGCAAATCACAGGAACCCCGATGGGTTATTCATGTTCTCCGACCCTTGCGGAACTCGCCCTACAATTCCTTGATGAAATGATCGCTACAAAATTCCTTCGACTACCCATTTGAAAGCGCTACATCGACGACATCTTCACAACACCCCTTCAAGAAGACAAACCAGCCATTCTTGAAGCCCTCAACAACTAGGAGGAAGCCCTGAATTTCACCCAAGAAGAGGCCGTGAACAATCAACTTCCATTTCTAGATGTAAAACTCTCCAATCAACGAAAACACATCAACTTTGCCGTGTTCCAAATGCCAATGCATACAGGAAGATGTATCCTTTACAAGTCTGCTCATCCACGCTCCCTGAAAATAGCCATACTAGCCAACGAACTCACCCGGATATTAAAGCACTCCTCCACTTCCCACACAGCCAGAAAACTTCTCGAAACTGCCAAAACTACCTTCCTTAAAAGTGGTTTTTCTGCACATTTAATAAATCAAGAAACTAAGAGGGCCTGGAACGCACCAAATCAACTAGAGGAAATAGTAAACCTGAATTGCCAGACAGACCAACAGCTACCGTAACATTCTGCCAGGCAAATGTGAGAAAGTCCAGAAAATCCTCCACCAACAGGGGATTGACTGTTACCACAGATACCCACCTATCCTAAAAAAGCTTTTCAGACCCCCATGTCAAGACCCTTCCAAAACTCCCCCTCCCCCTTCCATTCCAACTTCCATTCCAACCCCACCTCCCCCCGCCCCACCACTAAACCTCACCGTTACCCCACCAGAAGCAAGAGTAGGAACAATCCATTCCCCCCTCCACCTCCCCCTTCCAATCCAGAACCTGCTGAACCAGAGGCTTTGACCATTCTTTCGTCAAAAATCAAGAACCGAAGTGGATTAGTATTATAGTGTTCCCTGCAAAAAATGTCCAGCAATCTATGTTGGAGAAAAAACGCCAACTTCATGTCAGGATACAAGAACGCATAAGTGCATCTCGCCGTGGTGACAGGCTAAATGGCATAGCCCAGCATCACAAGAAATACAAACACCCTATTGCCTGGGACCAGACTAAAATTCTACTTTCATCAAACACCAAAAATGAAGCCCACCTAAGAGCTCTGGACTCTTTGGCCATCAAGAAAATATCTCGTAGACAAATCTCCTTATGAATCCCACATACCACGACATCAAAAACTTGCTCCATCCAACGCTGGCCACAAGGTTGGAGAAGCAGTGGAATCTCTGTTATAAGATCAGTGGTGCCCCCAACAACCACCACGTTTGAATCATTGGCTCCCATGTAACGTTATTGTCGTTTAGTGTTGAAGCGATTCTTTCGGAAGGAGATAGTAAAATCTCCGAAAATTTTCAGTGACCCGATGAAAGTATAGAGAAGAACTTTTGAAGGTGGAATTAGTGTTAATTTGGTTGAAATTTCATCTAATTTCCGTCGAAATTTTGTTCAACTTTCCTAGACTTGAAAAAATACCTCAGTGGCCTTCTTGTGTTGGGAGATACTGCAATCGTTCCTGTTAAAATGTGTCACTTCTGCTGAAAGTGGAGCATTCTTGAGCTTCCTTCACGTCAGCTGGATATATTAATGTATACTGCTGGTAGTAAGTAATGCAGCTTGTCTTACATTGTATTTGGAAGCTACATTAACATTTGGCCTAACGGTAGCAAGGTCCGGTAAATTCAGATGACAAAAGTTGTCAGTCGGGTGGATTAGCTATGAAGCTAGCAAATTCTGCATTTGTACCATATTTTTGCCATTGCAAACTTGGCCAGTAGAAATTCTTAGCCAATGTAAACAAGGTTGAATTACAACTTTACAAAAGCATGGAACGATGTCAGTAGATCCAGCAGTTTGATGAGTATTATGATGCTGCAAGCTTGATGCACTTTCGGCTAGCATGTTTGTTGTGAATTAGTGGTGATTTTTGTAAATTTCAGGTGTTAGAATGTCTTTACAAGCAGAAGTGGAGTTTACTCGACGGCTTGGGTGCACTCATTATAACCCCAACAAGGGAGCTTGCTTACCAGATATTCGAAGTGCTAAGAAAAGTTGGAAAGTACCACGATTTTTCAGCTGGTTTGATCATTGGCGGAAAGGTGACTAGCCTTTTTTTTCTGGTTACATTTTTAGCATTCATGTTGCACAAATAATCAAAATTCCTAGCCTACTGAAAAATTCCCAGAAACTAACAGATTTTTTAATATAGAAGTTTACTGTGTATTTTAGGATTTAAAATTTGAGCGAACCCGGCTTGACCGTTGCAACATTATTATCTGTACTCCCGGACGATTGCTACATCACATGGACGAAAATCCTCTGTTTGACTGTAGTAACTTGCAAACACTGGGTAAATGCGTACGCCTGCAGGTATATTACCTAGGGATGTGCGATACTCGAAAAATTCGAACCAAGCTGAGTATGAAACCTATACTCGAACTCGGCTCGCTGCTCGCGTCCATACTCGAAAAAACTCGAATCCGGCAAAAATGCGATAACTTCCTTAATTTTTGACCGATTTTGACATTCCAATATACCAAATCGATCGTCTCGACGAGAGCTTTCCAGTGCTGCAGAGTAAAAGTCAATAACTGAAACTATTTTCAAGTTATATCCTTAAAACTGGAAGACCTTGATCCACGCAGTCAGCTAAGCACCATCTTTGTTTTTATTATCTTAACAAACTAAAAGAGAAATTTGCAAACAAAATATTTCCATCTAATACTCGAAATCGGCTCGATACTCGATTCTTCTGTTGCAAACTCGACTCTGATCACCTCGCCTTGAATTAAAAATTTTCTACTCGCACATCCCTAATATTACCAATGTACTCTGTGGGAATTATGTTTTGACTTAATACACCAATCAAAAGCCAAGTTATGGTAATACTGTACTGAGATTTTAATATTTCTTTTGTAGTGTTGGATGAAGCTGATCGTATTTTGGACTTGGGCTTTCAGAAAACCATGAACGCCATCGTCGAGAATTTGCCTCCGGGAAGACAAACTCTGCTATTCTCAGCTACGCAAACAAAGTAAGTCTTATTTTAGTTTGTTGAGGTTGTGTGAATTTGTTAAATTTTCTACGTACTGTTGAAATCCTGCACTAATTAAAGAGCTTTCGTGTAAATCGCTAACTTCGTATGTGTTGTTCAGTACGCTTGACATTTCTAGGAAATTCTAACAAAGTTCGCTTTTTGTTGTTAGGCTTAGTTTTCTTGTTCTTTGTGTGGGGGTTAAAATCGGGAGAAGGTATTTTTTTGCCAATGCAAAATTTCCTTTATCTCTTCTATTTTGTATTTTTTAATTTCTGTCAAATAGCTGAGGTATGGGCTACCCCACAAGTTAAATGATCCAAACTTAGTGTTGTTGCGAGTCTCCAGTGTAGTGGTCCAAACTTGAAGTAGTTAACACCTTCTTTATTACATGGGAATAATCTGGACCTAAGCTGGATTTACATCGGGACGGTAATTTCTGACCTAATGTGCTGCAGCATGGCATGAATCTACGCTTGGGCTCTGAAGCCCTTAGCTTTTACAGTATATGCCCCGATCGGATCCAAGAGCCAACCAGTAAGGAGCACAAGGGTTAACTAACCAATCCAGTACTAGCTGGTGTGAGCTTTGATATTCTGATCCTCTGCCACCAACTGTTGCGGATCTCCGACGTAGAGGACCCAAACTGAAGTAGTTAAACCTTGTTTATTGCATCAGAATAATCTTGACAAAATTTGGATTTACGTTGAGATAGTAAATTCCCCGCCCTAATGCTGCAGCATGACAGACAGACTCTACTCTTTGGCTCTGCAGCCCTTAACTTTTACATGTCCCGTTCGGACCCAAGAGCCAACCAGTCAGGAGCATTACAGTTCACTAACCAGCAGTTCTTGGTTACACAGTTTTTAACCACTCCTAGCCACCAGTATTTGGCCTCACTCTCCTACACGTCCGCTGATAATTCTGCCCCCCAACAATGCTCGACTGTCGCTCTCAGTGCAATGCATTGTCAGATTTGGCACAATCAAAAATAAACAACTGGCACTTACTTTTCCGCCAGTGTAGCACAAAAGAGTAGTAAGGTGAGCCACTGTCTTACATTGTCATGGAATTTGAGATTCAAGCCTTTTTTAAGAAGAATAGACAGTTGGGATACAGTTGAACTGAGTAACCAAATTTAAAAAAAAAAATAAAAAATAGCCCAATAGCCAGTACAATCTTAAAAACATATACCACTTTCCTTTATAATTTCTAAGTCAAGTAAATTGGCATGCATTCAACTCTGTTTTTGATTTTGTGACACTGCAAAAATTTAATATTATCCCATTAGAGGTTAAACTTTAAGGTTAGTTTTGTGTCAAAGAGTTTGAAAAAATTGCGGGGAAATTCGTTGCTTTTTTGAAGCAGAAAGTGTGTCGCTGAAATAGGTAATTTGCCAGCCACCAGGAAGGCCGGCTGAAATTTGTTTCTTTTGGTAAGGGAAAATACTATACTTGTGAATTTTAGCATTCATGCTCTCTTTGCCTTGAGATTCAAAGCTGCGCCGATCCCTCCCAGCGTCACAACCCACTGTGCATGCGCGGCCCTCCTTAAGTTTTTACTCTGAGGCAAGACCATCTTTGAGTTCTGTCTTGATTTGTCAGGAGGTGAATCGAGAGGGGAGGCAGGGTGGGTTTGTATAGTATTATCCCTTAGCAAAAGAAACAAATTTCAGTTGGCAAATTTACGTTTCTTGGTGCTGGGAAAATAATATACCCGTGAATTTTAGCATTCACAGAAGACCTCGTCCGGGGTGGTGGCGGGCACGTCTGGTGTGTGAGCTTGGCTTCCCCTTTGTTTTGTAAGTTGGATGGTTTTTTTTTGTGTTTTTTGTTTGTTTTTTTTTACAAAAAGGAGAAGGTGTCATACAAGCCTAAAACTTTAAGAATTGACAAGTATTTACTTTGTTGTCGATGATGATTGTTGACGTCTTGAAATGGAAGTATAGATGTAAACTTGGCTTTTTCTTAACATGGTTGGATTTCTGGGTTTGACACTTCGTCGGAATGGAGGCAGGAGAAGGTTTCGACTGGTTTCATCTTTCTCTTTAAAATTTTGGATTAGTGGTGATTACTGCTGATGAGAGATGCATTTGCAGATTGATGTGATGTTAGAGCAGAGGTCATTTCCAAATGATTTAATGATTGGGTTGACTTTGTTACACTTATGAATTTGTCCAGTTCTTGGGAATTACGTAAATATTTTGATTGGTAGCACTCGGATTTACAGGTGAAATGAGATTGGTTGCCGGGTAAGAAAGCGTTCCATGGGTTCGGAAACGAGTTGTTTTTTTTGTTTTTTTGTGTTTCTCAGGGTTGTGATGGCTAAAATAAGAGGTTGGTTCGTATAGAGAAAGAATGTCGGAATGGTTGCTTTCCCTGCAGGACGGAAGATGTGATTGGGTTTACTGGTTAGAAATTAGTGATGTTGAGAACATTGGTGAAAACCGTATGCGTGACGCTTAGCTCGGAGCCTGCAATCTGCACATGGAAGTTGGATGGTTGAGGTTTAGGGCTGTGACCCGGCCAATAATGGTTGGGGTATATGGTTGTTATCGAATTGCCAGATATTGAACCCGAAGAAGTGCTCAGAAGGGCAGAAATTTGCCATGGCATATCACGCCATGTCCATGGTTCTGTCAGCCGGATTTAAGTCTTGGGCTTCCGGGCTGATGTGGGCATCAAGAGGAAGATTTCCGAAGAGGATTATTGGAGGAATGAGTTCCAACGTCGGTTTGAGTCGATCGTAAAGTGGCGTTCGAGTCCATGGGTTAGATAGTCCAGATTGTTTACGGAGGGGATGCTCAAATCGAAGTTTCCCGAAATAAGCTGGTTTTGAGGCGGGTGTGATGTCGACTTTGTGGATTATCCAAGGAACTCCCGTTTCTGTGTTTGGGAGTTTTGATTGAAGCGACTCATTAAGTTTGTCCTTCGCAGTAGATTCCAAAAGTCTGGCATAGGCGTGCAGGCTTTTTCTGCAATTGATTGTTGCTTGGCGAATTGGGCCTCGAGTATTGCGTAATTTGAAAATAAGATCTTGTACTCTGGTCCGGAAAAGGTTCGGTGGAGTCCAGTGGTAATTATAGTTGGTGAAAAGGAAGGCAAGACTTCATGAATGTAGTGGTTAGTGATTTCACTCTCGTGAAGACCAAAAATTTGCGACGGAGGGGTTTGGGGTTCTTCAGGCCGAGGAGAGGCTTGTGGAGGGGGAGGGGGGGGGTGTCAAGTGAGTTCCTGTGTGCAGCGACACTGAGATAGGATGTTGCCATTGAGGTAGATTTGTTGGGAGTGATAACTCTTGACGATTGATCATGGTTGGAAGGGTCTTAATTAGACTGTTGGGTTGCAGAACACACAATCGAACAGGATTGTGTGTGGTTGATTCTGTGCACAGAACTTGAGCAGTCGTTAAGTGGTGAGTTATGTGACGACAGAAGTGTTGATTGTCTATGATCAGGAGATTGAAGAAGTTATCGATTGCACAGTTCGGAAAAAGTGGGCATCGAGGGCTCTACGGTTTTGGATGAGATGGGGGAGGGTTCATATTCTGATGATGATGTGATGGTTGAGCTTGGTAGAAAATCCCGAGGGGATGAGCACACCGTTTTACAAGGGGTGCTCAGAGGTGAGAGCAAAGAGTTGGTGGTTTAGCCTTTGGTGTCTTCTTTGGTTTCGGAGTTGTTGGAGACAATGTTTCCTTGTGGAGTCGAGCACGGCGTTCTTTAGCTTGGACAGAGTGTAATTTTGCTGCTTTCTGAAGTTTTGAGATCATTTTCCAGGTCGATGGTGAGATCTTTACACAGACTGTGCACGGGAAATAGTAATATTCGCATTTGCAATGTTTCTGACAACGCGGTGAGGGTCAATTCGACCACACACATTTAGTCCAGGGCACGAACAAGAGCCGCCATCTGGAATTACTGATTTCCTAATTTCAAAACTTGGTGAGTGTCATGAACTTGAAGAGCTGACATGCGACATGAAAAAGTCCGCGGATTAGGCCAAAAAGGTCTTGCTTGAAAAGCACTGACGAGATGAGCTGAGGTGGCACAGCCAGGAGCGAAAGCCGATCTTGACCTTGAAAAGCTGGAGGCGTGGAGGGGTTGAAGGTCATTGCTAGGAGACGAGAAGAAAATCCCCACGAAAGTTGAAGGGTGACGTCACTGGTGAAGAGAGATAATATTGTTGGAGGTCGCTTTGGCGCCGATGGAAAACTCCGTGATGAGTCGTTGGAATTTTTTTTTATGAAAAAAAAAACATGGGAGATGGGCTAGACGGATGGAGCTGTCGTTCCATTGTTGAAAATGTTTTCGGAGATGTTGTGTAGTTGGCACTGGATGGAAGGGGGCCACTAACGTGGAAGATGGTTATTGAGTGGCGTTGGGGCCGGAATTTGGGTGATTTGATAATGTGTGGATTTGATTCACTGAAGTGACGTGGGGGGGTAAGGAAGGGAACCGATGATGAATGGTTTCATGAATGGCGTTGTCGTCTGCTTAACGAAGATAGCAAGGGCACAACAACGATGTAAACAGAAGGAAGCACTTATTGAAGGAGCCTAAGGAAGATAGGAGGACTGAACTTTTTACATCTTTTCGTCAACAGCCTATCAAAAATTTGCAAATATACGATGGAGCATTTCCTTTTTTGAATTAAAGCATTACTTGTACGAATCTGGACTTTCGAACGTTCATAATTCTAAGTACGCAATGGTTAGCTTATTTGCGAGTGGTTTCATATGGTGTATGATAAAAGACCTTGTGGAACGTTGAGAAGGAAATGCTCTAGCCATGGGTCATTGATGACATTGTTGAACATGGGTTTTAAAACCACTGTCGGGACAGTGAACCTTAAACTTTAGGTCTTTACTTAGTTTTGGTTATTCGGGACGAAAACGTGGAGCGTCCGATCTTCAATGATGCTGTCGAATGCTGGTATTGAGCCGTTGTCAGATGTGACAGGTTTAACATCAGAGGTAGGGGGGAACTTCTCTCAGCATGGGTTCAAAGCCATTGTTGAGATCGATGAGCTTGGACTTTATTTTTTTTGTGTGTATTTTGCACGTGGGTTTTATTTCAACTCACTGCTAAGACATAGCAGAATTCATATCAAATGATGGGGAACATTTCTCAATGTTATGTAAACCGTTGTTGAGACAGAGGCCTGAACTTTATCTGCTTTCGAGACTTGCCACGCTGACAAAGAGTGATAAGGAACTATACTCAGCGTGGGTATTATGGCCCAATGTGTTTTTTTTTTAAAAGTTAGCACTTTTTGGGACGTTTGAGGTTCGATGTTGGTCTTTAGTCTCTGTTAAGGCTGAGAAACTTGAGCTCAGGTATTTAGTGACAGCGCCCAGCATGGGGTTGACCATCTGTTGAAACGTGACATACTTCACAACAGATGGTGGGGTTCTTAAATGACGTGGATTTGAGCCATTGTTGGAACGAAGAAGTTTGAGTTTCAGAGCGTCAGTTCTTTATTTTTTTATAGCCATGCTGGAGACGTGTCAGATTTCACATCAGGCGACAGGTCTTCCATTCAACGTGGGTTTGAGCCACTGTTGAGAAGAAGAAGCTTGAAGTCCAGGTGTCCAGGGACAACATCCAACATGGGTTTTAACCCAATATTGAGACGTGTCAGGCTTGACATCAGATGACGGGAACTTCGTTCATCGTGGGTTTTAAGCCACTGTTGAGACGGAGAGGTTTGAAACTTCAGGTCTTTAGTGACTCCGCCCAACATGGGTTTTGAGGCACTGTTGAGACGTGTCAAACTCCACATTGGACGATGGAGACATCACTTGTCGTGGATCTTGAGCTAGTGAGAGAAAAGAGAAGCTTGAGTTTCAAGGTCTTCAATGATGGCGACTCACATATGGGATTTTCTGTAACCATTGTTGAGGCGTGCTAGGCTTCGTTTCAGACGATGGGGGTTACATTGAACGTGGGTCCAGTTCAGAGATTAATTAGGCTTGACGCTTGGTGATTACAGACACACTTGAGGTTAGTCGATGCTGGTGGTTAAATGATTGTTTTGTCGATACGTGTCGCGACTGCCAATGCCGCAAAAGCAATGAATGCAGTCATGCGACGAGTGCAACGAATGCAGCAAATGCGACGGATGTAACGAACGCGGTGAATCCAACCCTTCCCAATGTCAGTCGCCACTCACCATTTGGCCAGTGGAAATCAACAGTTGGCGACTTGAAATTTAGCCCTACTCGCCAAAACAGCGACTAGCTACATAGCATACCACTAAAAGGGGGATCTCTGGAACCGTACAAGTTAGAGACGGACAGTTTGCGGCATTATGCTCAGATTTATAATGTCTATATAACTGGTTTTTCTGCTTTAATACTGTAGTTTAAGAAACTTGCAGACTTTTGTTAATGCGTAAATTAGAGAATCCATGCATCTTACAAGAAGTATTTGGTATGTGGCGAGTAAACATTGTGAAATGGCGAGTGCTTTTTAAGGTCTACCGGCCAAGTGGCGACTGCTGCTAGATTGACATTCAAAAGGGTTGGGTGAATCTGATGAATGCGGCGAATCAGACGAATGCGATGAATGCAACGAACGGTGAGACGAATGCAAGAATTGATGCGGGAGAAGTTTAAGGCAGGTCGGCAGGATGATCCAGGTCCGGGAACGAGAGAAGACAGAGCGACCGTCATGACGGATCACTTGAGAACAAAAGATGGTCTTGCCTCAGAGCAAGCAATTATGTAAGGAGGGCTGTGCTTGCATAGTGGGTTGTGACGTTGGGATGGATCGGCACAGAGCATGAATGCTAATATTCACAGCATTTTCCCAGCAACAAGAAAGCTAAGTTTTCGTGGAAAACACTGGTCTCTCTAGTTACCGTTAGTTTAGGTAAAATTTGCTGAAGCATTGAAAGCTTTAGCGTAAGAAAATTCATTTGTCTGCTTATTTTTAGATCCGTTAAAGACTTGGCAAGACTTAGCTTGAAAGACCCAGTGTATGTGTCTGTTCATGAGCATTCCCAACATAGTACGCCTGAATACCTACAGCAAGTAAGTTAATGGGCAAATAAGGTTTGTATGTTACAATGATAGGCTTTTATAAAATACTATTGTATGAAATATGTAACATGAAATAAAATATAGTAGGCAACAATCATCACTTATTCATTTTCAAGAATATTAAATAACCAGGGAAAACAATTGCATACAATATTGTGTTAACGGTTTATATATTTCAGGGGTCGAATTTCCAAATTTTGGTCCGGGTGCAAATTTGCGCTCCAAAATATGTTACTGGGGTGCAAAAAACTTCTTTGGAGTGCAAAACACAAATGTAAGCCAACACTATGGTCTCCTATTTTATAGCCATTGAAAATTCTAACAATCAGCATCACAATAATATGTACTGTTTTCCTGCATTTTGCTTAAAACTGACTTAACCTCACTAATCTACTGAAAAAAAAATGCCCATAATTTAACCAAATGTAGTAAAAAATGGAGTTCAACTTCTTTGGAAGGAATGGTGTCACTGGAAATCTAATTCCAAGCTATTTAAAATGCCGCAAACCGCAAGTCTGTAGCTTGTGCGTTTCAAAAGTTATACAAAATTCAACTTTGGCGTGCAATTTTGCACTCCAAGAGTTGCTTCTGGAGTGCAAAGTGCGATTTTGGAGTGCAATTTGCCCCTGTGCATCCGAATATTTCGACCCCTGATATTTTATGTGATATGATTGCAGTTGCATACAATTTATACAATATTGAGAAATAATTCGGAAGTTTTAATTTGTAGTGCAATTTCTACAAATTACAATTTCTACAAATTACAATTACTTGTACAAAATGGCGGCCGTGGATTGTCCCACTGAATGGGCTTCTTCTAATGTTGAGAAACTGCGTGGAGAGTTACAAAGTAGGGATTTATCCACTAGTGGAAATAAGTGTGAATTGTTGGTGAGGCTTATTAGTCACCTTAGACTGGAGGAATTATCGCCTGTGATTGTGAAATTGAAAGACGACGATGCTTCAGTGATTTTTCAGCAAGACTGTGAACACGTGGTGGCTTCGGGTGACAGGTTGGCAGAATGCAGTGGGGGTGAGTTAACGGGACCAGACATCGATTTGACCTGTAGAGAACAAAACAGTGGAAAATTTGTCGGCAAACGTGTCCCTATTGTTTCCGAACTGCTGTGGTTTGTCACAAATCGTATGGACTGCGTTACTCCTCCGGATCTATCCCAACTTTGTGTGGCCTACTATGGGCGGTCGGACATTGACGCTGCCAGGGAGTTGCTTTTTAAAACCCTCCCAGATGAGATTCAGACGCTGAAAAAGGGAGCTACTGATTGCGCTGTGAAAGAAATTGAGCACTGGATTGAACTGCTTCTGTCCTTGCCTTCTCAGGACGTACCGTATTTTGTAGCGAAGACCGCCAATTTTCCTCCTTGGTCGGTGGAATGTGTGGGTTTTTCCGGCATTGCTAAGGCGTTACAGCAGGCCAATTTTGAAATAATGGCCCTCAAAAGTGCTGTTAAATCCATGGGAGCTGCGAATGAGAAGCTTTTGAGCGAGTTTGGTACCATTAAAACTGCTTTAATGAAGAAATTCGATGACGTGCCCGCGGGCGATAACGTGGTTGTTTCGACTCTTTCGACCGCGTGTGTCAGGACGCGATCTGCAACGGAAGTTGATGACCAGACATGCACTTCCGGTTTTCCTCATAACAAGATGGAGGCGCCCCCGCTTAGATTGCGTGGGCCGATTATTCAGGATAATAAACGGCTCGCTGAGTCTGGTGATGATCTGTCTGATATTTCTTCCGATTCCACGTTTTCGGATTCAGGTGAGAGCTATAGTACGGTGATACAGCGAAACACTTGTAATGTTGCCGGGAAGTTTCAGACGGGGCGGAATAAACCCGCGAAGTTGGAGGGAGCGTCGGCTGTTTCTGAAGCCATTCGGGCGGAGAAAGAACATTTTATTGCGCGTAATCGAAGGGGTGCCAGTAGATCTGAGGTGGGGGCCCATATTAGCAGACGCTCTCCGGATGTTGTTAAACGTATTCGTGCTGTGCCACCTCGGTTTGATAATGTGCAGCGTCTTTTTGTTAGCAGGATTGCACCAGACACTACCAAAACTGAGTTGGAAAACTTTATTAAGGATGAAATGAAAGTTGATGCAAATTGTGTTAGGTTGCAGACTAAATTCACTACTTATGCTTCTTTCTGCGTGGAGGTTAGTGAGAAGGATGCTGACGCTGTGTCGGACCTGGGCTATTGGGATATTGGAACTCTTATTAGGCCTTTCAAAGGGAGGCCTCCTAGGGCAGAAAGACCCAAACCAGCTGTTTCTACTAGGCAGATTCCGGTTTCTTCAAAAAACGGCCGACATTAGTGGAGCCAAAGAAGCTTTCTCAAGGTGATGCCACATATGGCAGTTTTGCCTTTTGCTCCACTAATGCTGAATCGCTTCTTAGTAAGATTGACGAATTGCGAGTTTATGTGCAACTTCATAAACCTTTGTGCTTTGGGATCAGTGAGACTTGGCTGCACCCCGAAATTTTGGACGCGGAGGTTGCCATTTCTGGGTACCAGATTTTTAGGAAAGATAGGGAAGGAGAGAGGAAAGGAGGAGTGGCTCTTTATGTTAGAGATGGAATTATTGCACGTGAAGTTGTGCTTCAGAATGCCTTTTCTGAGGCAGTGTGGTGCGAGTTGTCTTTACCAGCAGGGGATCTGATTACCGGTGTGGTTTATAGGAGGCCGACTATTTTGGTTGAGCAACACAATTTGTTGCTTCGTGCTCTTCAGGAAGTTGATAGGGGTTGGAAGATAGTTTTGATCATGGGGGACTTCAACTATCGTGAGATTGATTGGGTTAAAGGCATTGTGGGAGCCCCTGTTGACGGTTTTGCTTTTCAGTTCTACGAGGTCATTCAGGACCTTCTGTGGTGCCAACATATTGTGGAACCAACGAGAGCTAGGGGTAACGATAATCCGAGTCTCTTGGACCTGGTGCTAACTAAGGATTCTTGTGACATTATTGAGGTTCGCCATGATCCACCCCTTGGTAAGAGCGACCATGATGTTCTTTTAGGTGAATTCCTGAATTGCGAGCCGCCCTCTTCCTGCAGTGCTACGAGGATGGATTACTCCAGAGGTGATTTTGATAAGTTGAGAAGACTGCTGGCTGATTTTGATTGGTCTCCCAGATTTTCTGGTAATGTTGAGGTCGACTGGTCCAGCTTTAAAGAGACTCTTTTGGAGTTTGTCGACGTCTGTGTCCCAAAGATAAAAATTCTGGCTGGTAAGCGTAAGCCACCTTGGCTGTCGGGGGAAGTGCTTCAAAGGATAGAGGTGAAAGGACGTATGTGGGGTCTTTACAGGCGCTACCCTACTAGGAGGAACTACAAAAAGTTTAGGTCTGCTAGGCGTAAGGCATGCAAAGCTCTGCGCAGAGCCAAACGTCGTTTTGAAGCAGGCCTGGCTGGAAGACTTAAGAACAACCCACGAGCATATTGGAGCTACGTCAATCGTGTCAAGAATAAGACTAAGTCCTTTATGGAGTTTGATACTGCAAGGGGCAGTCGTACGAAAGGTGACACGGAAGCCGCTGAGGTGCTTCAGGAACATTTTTGCTCCGTGTTTACTCCTGAGGATGACCTTGAAGCTTTCTTCCTGAGTGATTTTTGGCATTCGATTGACGCAGATCAGGACAGGAAGAGGACGCTTGAAAGTGATTTTGTTTCCGAGCTCTGTGTGTTGAAGATGCTGCTCAGTGTTGATGTGTGTAAAGCTGCTGGGCCCGATGGTATTCATCCTCGCATTCTTCGGGAAGCAGCCTATGAAATTGCTAAACCGATTACTCACCTTTTTGCGTTGACACTTCGTAATGGGGTTGTTCCACGTGACTGGCGGATGGCCAATGTTACTGCCATTCATAAGGGAGGAAATCGTAGGGAACCTTCAAATTATCGACCTGTGAGCCTCACAAGTGTGATCTGCAGGATTTTGGAGCGTATTCTGCGTGGACATTTGGAAGAAGAATTGAAAAGGAGGGGGGTTCCATCTGACGTGCAGCATGGCTTTGTGCGTGGCCGCTCGTGCCTTAGTAATTTGCTTTTGGCCCAGGATGATTGGATGGAGGCTGTTGATAGTGGTGCTCATGTTGACTGTATTTATTTGGATTTTTCCAAGGCTTTTGATAAGGTCCCCCATCTGCGCTTAGTGAGAAGGCTACGAGATCTTGGAGTAAATGCTACACTTGTTGATTGGGTCGAGGCGTGGCTGAAGGATCGCAGCCAGAGGGTCGTGGTAAACGGCCAAGCTTCTTCGTGGAAGACCGTCACAAGTGGGGTGCCCCAAGGCAGCGTCCTTGGCCCCCTTCTGTTTGTTGTGTTCTCCGACAATGCATGGGATGATATCACTTCCCGTGTTTTGGCTTTTGCTGATGACGGAAAGATGGGCCGTAAGATTTGTAGCATTGACGACTGTGAGGAGCTTCAGAGGGATTTGGACAGGATGGTGGCGTGGACCAAAGATGCTATGATGACGTTGAATATTGCGAAATGCCACATCCTGCGTATTGGCTGGCGGCCAGGAAAGCTGGCATTTCCTTACAAAATTGGTGGAGTGTCCCTTAATGAGGTTGAGTCTGAAAAGGACTTGGGGGTTGTCGTCTCTGCGAATGCTAAGCGGGCTAATCAGTGTGCTGCTGTTGCGACCAAGGCTAACCGGGCCCTTGGCCTTTTACGGCGGACACTTTCTACGCGGTCGCCGAAGGTGTTGGTGCCAGCTTATAAAGCCTTAGTCAGACCTCTGTTGGAGTATTGTTCTCCTATCTGGTCCCCGTATCTGTTGGGTGACATTAGGACCGTTGAGGCGGTGCAAAGGAGATTCACGAGGATGTTTTGGAGTGTACGGCATTTGGAATACGAGGATCGGCTGAGCTCGCTTGGGTTGGAAACCCTTGCTGAACGAAGGCAAAATCTCGATCTGATTTGTGTCTTCAAGCTCCTGAGCGGGCTCGTTGACATCGATTGGAGGAAGCTATTGACTCTTAGGGTGGATAGGTTTGCTGAACCTCGTACTTTGTTTCTTCGCCGATGTCGGGTGGATGTTCGAAGGTTTTGCTTTGGCGTCAGGGTGGTCAGGGTGTGGAATGCTCTCCCTGATGACGTCAGATGTGCGCCCTCCCTCGGTGTTTTTAAACGTCGCCTGTCCCTATGCAATACCACGGGATAATTTGTGGCTTCCACGGTTTTTTTTTTTGTCCTTATGGATTTTCGCCGTGTTTGGATTCATATTTATACTACTTATACTTATACTTATACTACTTCTAGCCACTATATACCACTGTAAAGTAAGGCTGGGTCGATACTGATCTTTACTGATGTTTGCAGTATTCATAGAAATCGGCCAGCAGTTAAAAATTTGCAAGACATTGTAAGTGTCTTGTGTGGGAAAATGAGCAGAATTAGTGGAATGAATAGTTCTCCTAAGAATCCTCCTCGCTGTGTTAACTAGTTGGGATGTCCCTTTGCCAAGTCGGCCCTTTCAACTATCCATTTGTGCATAATTTCCCCCTTAATTTATGCAAAAACAAACTTTGCATCAGTCTGCATCTCTTCCGGTGCTCTGCCTCCTCCCTCACTCTTAACCACCACTGTCTCTTTTGCCGTGGCCACGCCAAGTTGTTTCGAAAATACGAGTTCACGTGAGGGGAATAACGTTGTTAAATACAATACTGTGTAACGGACATTGGCTCACCCTCGTACCTACTTGTGTGCTGTTGTGGTGTGTTGTGGTTGACTTTTGTTGTTGGCGCCAAAATAGTTTGTCTGTTTTTGCAAGGACTTTCAGGTTTTGCGCCAAAACCATGAGCGGACGTGCAGGAGAACGTGGCCAAGTATTGGTAAAAACTTTGTAACCAAGAACTGGATTGGTTAACGAACTCGAGAGCTGATTGGTTGTCCGGTGGAGCTCTGGGTCCGGCCGGAGCATATAAAAGTCAAGGGCTTCAGAGCCTGGTGTTCAATTCTCGTTAAGTCTTGTGTTAAGAAAGAACGTTATAATGCAACCCAAAATCTTGTCATGATTATTCCGTATTAAACAAGGTTTAACTACTTCAAGTTTGGCTTCTACATTGAACACACGTTACAACTGCGATAGACAAGATGCCTAAGGACAACGATAAGTTGAAGACGAAGGCAATGCTAATTGGCTACCCGACGGATGGCACGAATTCAGGCAGAGCGGCTCTAGATTCCGGGAAGAAGACAGGCCTGTCAAGATGGCGGCGCTGATAAGCTTAACGCAGCAGCAGGTGGTGCTGGCCCAGCCATTTTCTGGGGAAGCCTGGCGGATTCGATTGCTTGTTTACCAGCAATGGTGGGTAAGGAGATGCGGGGAATATTGAGAACTCTGTTGCACAAAAATAATTGTGAAAATGAATGCCTTCTTGCGGATCAGGGGCTGGGCAGAGTTCCGAGCCGAGAATACCGTCCGAGGGTAGAGATGTGGAGTGGCCTGACGAGCGGCGAGTGCCGCAGGCAGAGTGAAATGGTAGACCGATGAACGAGCTCGTCGGCTCTTAAGTGCATGGCCATCGGGGGGGCCACGATCGGAAATGTTGCCACGGTGTGGTGATGACTTAAGTCGACGGTGAAAGTGATGCTGAATACTTGTATATGGCAACCGTTGGAGGGCTGTGAGTGTTGGCAACCGTGGAATCAGGCGGGCGATAACGGCCTGGGTACCGGGCGGGCCAGTGAGAAAGTGGGCACGATTGGTTTGGCGAGTACCTTGCCTGAAGCTGTGGCGTTGAAACATCCTGTTGGGGCGGTAGGTAGAGCCAGGCATTTTAGAGTGGTGGAATAAACACAAGAACGTGTGGTTGGTTGACACAACCTGAGCGGGAGTCTTATTTCCAATCGATATGTAGTGGAAGCAAGTTTGCAAGCGGAATTTGTTCCCCCTCAGACACCTGTATTATTCCTCAGTTCGGATCAGATGTTAGAAATCGTGGATGCGGCGACTGCAAAATTACAAGGAAACTGTTATTAGTTTTGCTACTTGTGCGATGGACCCTTTCGATTTTTCTTAATCCTAGCAGGCTCAGGTTTCACAGGCCATTGTAGATGCGACGACGCTGCAAGTGCAGGCTATGCTAAGTATAAATGAAACCTTCCAGAACCAGCTATTATACGCTTTTGCTGAAGAAATGTAACTATTAGCAAGGCAACCAATGTTGCATGAAATGTTCGGTGTACCATTACATGACCTCCTGTGACAGGTTCAGCAAGATGTGACAACTGCTCGGCCGGCGATTGTGCCCAGTCGCTACAAAGTCCCATTAGCAGTGTGGTGGCCGTTTCAGAGGGCCGGATGGGGTGGTCGCACCAGGAGGGGCGGCGATTGGTACTGGGAGAGTACGGAGTGAGGGCCCCAGGTTGCCGGCGGGTAATGTTTTGTTTAGTACCTTATGTTTTTGTGCGGCTCTGGATTTTGCCTCCCAGGGAAGTGTGGAGCGGGTGAAGAAAGGCCTCGGCGGCGCGAGGCCGGGGTCAGATGACGGACTATCTGCAGCTGCAGTGCACATTTTGGAAGTGGACGTCTCAACATCCTCCTGGCGTGTTTATGAGGGTTGCGGGGTGTACCCCCTCGAAGTGCGTCAATGTCAGCTTGTGTTAACTTTTTTATCTGAATTGTTCACCACGGCTTTGGCGTATCGGACGCCGGCCGGGTACATGGCGGCGTTGGCCCACTATCATCAGGGTGTAGGGTCCGTTTGCACCCATTGGTTAGCCGGTTTTTGAGAGGGGTATACCATGTGTAGTTGATTACGCCTCGATATGTGTTCATCTGACGGTAGGAGCACGCCTATTACGAACTTGGCATCCGCCACAAGAGTTACCCTTGAAAACGTTAACGTTAAAACTATGTATGCTATTAGCCATAAGTATGGGGAACAGGGCCAGCGAGCTGGATCAGCTGACTTTACGAGCGTGTGACATTAAAGGTGAGGAAGCGGTGTTTGCAGTAGGACAGCGTAAATCGGCGCGCGTAGGACCTCCCTTTTTGTTTCTGCGGTTGCATCTTAGCTCCGACAGCAGCCTGGACGCCATGCGTTGTTTGTGTTCATACATACGGCAGATGGAGCCATTGCGAGATGCAGCAGTGCGGCGAACGGGTGTCCACCCAGATAGCCTATTCCTGTTTTATATTTGGCCACACGGGCCAGTGTCATCGCACACGATCGCGCGATTGTTTTGCAAAATGTTGCGAAAGGTGTGGGTAGACGTTGCACAATTCAGAGCGCACTCTGTGCTAACGGCGGTGGTGTCGGCGGCGAGTAGCTGTGGGGCATCGCCGTCACAGTTAATGGCGTTGGCAAATTGAGCATCGCCTTCAGTCTTTCATTCCCATTACCAGCATGAGATTGCACCAGGTCTGGTAGGTCAGTTGTTGCCAAGAATGCTGCAACAGGGTCTGCTATAGCCTAAGATGAGTAGCTGGTGCTGCGCCAGGTTTTATAATCCAGGGTTGAGTCCAAGAAAGAGAATTGAAGATTCTACCAGAGAACTTGTTCTTACATGACTGAATACGACGAAGCTGTGTTAGCTTGATTACCCACCTGCCTCCCTGGTGCAGGGGGCCACCAACTGGCGTGAGACAGTGGTGGTTGAGCGTGAGGAAGAAGGCAGGGCACTGGAAGTGATGCAGACGGACGTAAAGTTTGTTGGTGTTGCATAAATTAAGGGAGAAATTGTACGTAAATGGGTAGTAGAAACTAGAAAGGGCAGACTTGGCAAAGGGACATCCCAACTAGTTAACACAGCTTCGTCTCTTTCTACTCGGAGAACGTAAATTCTCCTGTGAGAACAAGTTCTCTAGTAGAATCTTCAATTTTCACTTAATATTAACTAATTCCTGACTGCAGTGGTGTCAATAATTTTTTTATTTTTATCTTGGAGTGTAAGAAGACTTATTATTGTAATACACGAATGTAAATCACTTTCATAGCCCTTAGGTTTTGTGTCCATGTGGTTTCAAATATTAACTGTACTCTTTTTCTTTTCTAGAGTTACATTGTGTGTGAATTGCACGATAAGCTAGATTTGCTGTGGTCATTTGTGAAACATCACTTAAAACAAAAGATTCTTGTGTTCATGGCAAGCTGCAAACAAGTAAGAATTTTTTAAAAATAATATATTACATGTACGAGAACCTTCTGAATTTTGGCGTAGTTTCGACTTTAAAATTATTGGCATTGGTAAAAATAGCATGCCAGAGCTGCTTTATGTACAATCATTCCTCTATGTACGTGGACATTATTGTTTTGAATTACTGTCCTAAAATTCAATTCGTCTTATATTAGTCATCTTACATTTTGGTCAGTCCAACATTCTTTCACGTTAGCTGTTGTCTATGTTGAAATTATTGTATATATGTTTCAGGTGAAATATACATACGAAATTTTTTGCCGGATGAGGCCTGGGATGAGCGTGCTTGCATTGTATGGCTCGATGCATCAAATGCGCAGGATGAATGTGTACAATGATTTTTGCGGCAAGCAAAGTGCTGTCTTATTTGCCACAGACATTGCTGCCAGAGGACTAGGTTATTTATTTATTCATTAGTTAATCTTTGCATCATCATTGCCAGTTCTTTTGTTTTACTGTATTTTACTATTTTTATTTTCTTTTTAATGTATCTCTAGATTTCCCCGCAGTCCACTGGGTGGTTCAAATGGATTGTCCCGAAGATGCAAACACATATATCCATCGGGTCGGACGAACTGCAAGGTTTGTTAAGTTATCCGAGCATCGAGTAAATTCATATTTATTAACAAACCATCCTTCTTTACAACAGAGTTTGGCAAGTAGACCCTCACTATGAATACAATCAATATTTTTTATTAAAAAATAATCCATGTAACAAATAAATAGCTAAAGACTGTATTAAGAATAAGTTTCGGTCTCTTGCTTAACACAGTCATTGCTCATTCACTCCTTTATGACAAAAAAATTATTTAGAAATATCTTTCCAGGTACTGTGGCTTTCATTCTTAGTGGCTTTGACTGTACTGTTCAGTCTTAGTGTAAAACATCTTGTAGGTTTCTATTGTTGCTGTGCCGATACAATTATTTACCAATAACGATTTGTATTCAGGACGTAATGCACCAAGCTTTTACACATAAGAATATTAAATTATTAATCATAAAATTAAAATCAAATAAATACATTCCATAAAGCCGGGAAAAAAAAATTGTTCGGTTCTCGGGCGCGGGCGGGTCCCCAAAAATCATGCGGGTCAAAGGCTTTTTATTTCATTCGTCTTACGTCGTTACCCGTGGAGTGAGGCACTAACGAAATATTTATTCTTGCGAAAACTATTGGACACAATTATTTCAAACTTATTACATGCACGCAACAGATATTCATTAAAATGCACAGAAAAAATCGGACAAATGGCTTTAATAGTGTCGGAGAACCGTTGTTTTTTTGTTTTTTAAATTACGGGCAGTAGCCAAATGAAATCGAAAATCTCCGTGTTGACAAAACGCGTCCGAAAGTCGGCGTTAGGCTAAAAATCGTTGTTCGAATTTGTTCCCACCTGATAAGCAATAGTGTGAAGGTTTATACGGTCCATTTCCATTTAAGTTTTGCATCGTGGCTGCTGATTTAATTTTTTAATGCTGTGAAACATCTTTCTTGTGATTTGTAATGACGAACTAAAACACAAGTGCTCTCAAGCGCTCACGTGAAATCCGAAGTGATCGGCGGCATCCATGTTGAAATCGTGCATCAGCCAATGAGATCACGCAAATCGGTCACGTGGTACCAACCAGCCAATAACGGAACGCGATTTTAAAATGCTTTGGAAAGTTAGCTTGAAATGGCCAGAAACGGCCTACTACAATTCGCCTGATTGGCCAATGCCAAACGGCCATCGAGAAAATAAGTTGAGAGGCCTAGATTGAAGGGAATTCCAGCTTTCCAACTAATACAAGATGGCAGCGCCCAGTCAAATGCTTCGACCGCTACCACTGATTAAAAATGACCAATTTTCTGCTTTTTGACTTAGGAAAAAAGACTGAGAAACACATTTTTGCAGTTTTTAGTGAGTCTACACTCAACTAAAGTGCTTTTAATAAAATTGTAGATATTGGTAACAACGGGTTTTTTTTTATAGAAATCGATGCACAACATGTCAGGAATTTCAGCGTTTCGCATTTCGATATTTTGACGGAAAATTGCGTTTTTCGACCCATAGTTTACCTTCAAAGCTTCGACGTATATATACGTCGTTACTGTGTTTGGAATGATTTTTTTGGACGTATATATACGTTCATACTGCTTAAAAGTTAAAGAAAAATGTTGAGCACTTTCATAGCATTTTGAAAATAAATAATAAAATAAAAAGCCGGGTGGCCTGGTCCTTTTTCGACTTTCGAAATGCCCGAGAACCAAACTTATTTTTTTTCCCGGCCTAATCTGATTATGAAGTTAAAAGTATCGTAACATGTTTAAGAATTTGTTGAATTTTACTCATCTGTATTTGTCTATATTATGGGTGTAAGTCATTCTTAAAATTGATTCAGCACATTAAAAACAATACCTTCCCACCATATTTGATAACAATATACAGTAAAACCTCTTTAATACGAACTTTAAGGAGACTGATAAAAATGTTCTTATTAACCATAGTTCTTATTAAACGGACGAGAGAAATTGGACTGCAACTTAAAAAAAAATGTAGCGTACTGGTATACGGTATTTTCTTTTCATTCGTCCTTGACCTTCACGTTTACGCAAATAGACAAAACTCTTATCACTTCCCAAGATGGAGTCAACTAACGATTGATGTTTTGCGTGAAAGGAAACGAAATTCAAGGGGGAGGAAAAATAAACCGTTACGAATAGCAAATTCGTAAAAATAAGCTACAATTGTAAATATTTGTTCGTCTTATCCGTACATTCGTATTATCAAAGTTCGTTATAGCCGTATATATTTAGTGCTGACTGAGTAGCTGACCAGCCAAAATCTTGAAAAAATTTCTTATTATGCGGGAATTCTTATTAACGAGGTTATACTGTACAAGATAAAAAAAAAAAAATAGAAAGACACATTCATATAGCTTAACGGTGACAACTTCATAGATTACAGAATAAACTACCATGAACACTTGAAGGAGCAACATTTTTATAAAATTCCGTGATGTGTGTCTATGTTAATTATGGTGGCAGAGAGAGCTATTTGATGTGATGCTATTGTTATATTGTTATTTTATGTCCATAATGAATAAGGCTGCATCGAATTGGTTACCAATATTTTTGGTGTCGGCAACTTTCTCTGAAATATCGATAACTCGGGAACCTTTCGTGATTACGACACATTGTGTGCGACGCTTTGCTCAGGAACTTGCTCTCTCTTTAACTGTTGGTTACTATATGAACTTTTATTTTTATTTGAATAATTATTGAACTTTGAAGATAATTAGAGCATTGATAAAAAATTGGGGATTAAATTTTGGATATGTGTATCGCTAGCAGTATCGGCAAAATTGTTTAAAACGGATCAGTATCGGGTTGATAAAGTTGGTATCAGTGTAGCCGTAATAATAAATTCCAACCATGCACAGAAATTGTTGTGGTTTTTTATTCTTCAGTTGCTCACTTAAAATACACAGCTTACTGAACGAGTGAAGTAAAGTGGACACCCTGACTTCAGGTGAAAATATATTTGCTTCTGTGTTCCGTGTGTGTGTTCATAGGCAGAGCCATAGGAGCTGAAGTTGAAATCTTGTTTTATATGCAGTTCTTAATCTGTAAATTAAACTTTGCATCAATTGTTTTCTGAATGCATGGAATCCTAAATACTTTTGTGCTTGCTGAAAAGGGATTAATTCCGTCGTGCATTTTATTTTAGGTACGAAAAAGATGGTGAAGCACTTCTTATTCTTCTTCCTTCAGAGGAGGAGGGTATGACTGCTGAGCTGAAAGAGAAAAAGATTCCCATCACAAAAATAAAGTAAATCAAGTATTGTAGCAAGAATTAATTGCAATATTGCAATATTGTGTGTAACTGCCCTTATGTACTTGCCTGGTTGCCTACTTTCTTTGTTTGGTCAACAGAGTCAACCCCAATAAACAGAAAACGGTACAGAAAAAACTAGAGGCTTGTTTAGCTCGGGATGTCACACTAAAGGACAGCGGCAAAAGAGTAAGGATTTTACAAACTGTTAACGTTTTTTTTTTTAACGTTGAGATGCTTACTTTGAAAATCACAAGCCATTGGAAACGAAGCACGTATGTTCACAATTTCAAAAAAAATCAAGTCCAAACTTTAATCTTAGCAAATTTTCGATAGTCAACAATTGCGAGAGGTGGAAACACACAGGTGACTATTTTCTAAAGACACCGTATCTTCTCCTAGTCAAACCCGTGCACCATTCGAGTGCAAGAGTTTCACTAGGAGAAACGATGTACGGTACGTAAAGGAGGGAGGTTGTTGTTTGTCGAAAATTCGCTTTATAGCACTTGAATTTTGAAAGTTCTAGGAAACTATTACGCACAATTTCAGAACACAAATACTATACCAGTATCCTGAAAATTTTCGACAGACTAGCCACACGTCTGTCTTCATCACGCACGTGGACTGGAATCACTGGCAATCCAACAGCACGTGAAAAATAACGCAACACTCATGAACACATACCCGGGAATCCTTTTTCTCCTGAGAGAAGAATTTAACGAGCTGCTGTCCAATTGTTGGAACAACAAGGCCCAACAAATACGGGAGGCCGCACCAGCCGCGAGTGCGAACGCTATGTTCAAAGAGTGATTCTGATGTCGTAGAAAAAAGTTTTGGCAATCATGTGCCTGATGAAGACAGACGTGTGGCCGGTTTGTCGAAAATTTGCAGAATACTGGTATAGTATTTCTGTTCTGAAATTGTGCGTAATAGTTTCCTAGAACTTTCAAAATTTAAAATGAACTTTCAGAGTAATAATCGCTACCGTATTTTCAATATAGCAGCTTGACTTTTGATTTCACATAAATTTGAACATTTTAAAAATAAAACATTTTTACAACATGCCAGACCCCTAAAAACCAGCTGATTCCATGGATGGATGTTCACAGTTGCTTAGCAGTTTAGTTTTTGAAGCAACGTCGTTTAGAACTAGTTTTTTGTAGCATTGCGTAGAGAAGGTAGACGAAACTTCGTAATTATGCTGGAGTTAAGCATCGGACGTTTATTTCGGCGCCATGTTTTTACGATGTAACAGAAAATTGGCGGCTACAGAAATGGAAGTAGGCTAATATATCCGGTTATACTAAAACCCGGTGTAGTATTAAAACGGAAACTAACTAAGGAGCTCTAGCGCGGCTACATGCTAAATATTCTAGCTATTAAATCCAGGAGCCCAACACTTAAAATATTGGTCTATAGGCTATCAAAATTAATGACAACAAGAACATGAGCAGTACCTGATCCATGTTTCCAAATGCCAAAAAAATTATAGCCGAGAAAAACTGCAGCAAAATTGGAGAAATATTTTTTGATTAGGCTTGTGACTCGTTATTCAACTTGTAGCCTTAAATAATATTCACAGTGGGATGCTGAAATGCTCCTGGTTTATTTTCTGTTGGTAAGCATGTGCGTTTCTTATTTGTAGCTAGGGTTTCCAAACTCGGCCCTAAATGCCAACCCCGGGTTTTCGGATTTGCGAAATGTAAAATGTACCGGGGTACCCAGATTTTACACAAAATTGAACATACGACATTAAAAAAAATTGAAGTAAACTCCTAACATTTATTAACGTATTCACACTTTTTTTTTGAAAATATTTTAACCCTCTTAAACAAATCCTTTCATTTAAAATTAACTTGCATCAACTTCAGCAATGACTAAAAGTTCGCGTTCGCAAAACATAGCCTCCATCTGAGCTGGATGCAGCCCGTAGCCCGAACAGGAGGTAAAGAAGCAACAACTCTGGTAGCTTCAGCACTGGGGGAATGAGAAGGCTTTCCTACTTGCCCGAGTCCTATCACCAGGCCATGCTGGTGCAGCGTTTTCACTCACATCGCACTTGTCTTTGACTAAAATGCTCCATAATTATAGAGCGAAAATGGAGTGAAAATATTGCAGCGAAAATTAAGCAAAAACGCTCCATAGTGGAGACAAAAATACAATTTCAGCACTATATTAAACCCAAAAAATCCAGGTGTACCTCAAGTCCATATTTTTAATGAAAAACAAGAACATATATTCGGCACTGCCAAACCCAGGGTTTTTTTTTGAGCTGTAAATCGTTCGGGTTCTCGGGTTTTCAGGCTCCAGGGTTGGAAACCGTATTTGTAGTGTTGTTTACCAGTTTGTTTTGAAATTTGATGCCGATGTTACGATCTGGTCCGGTGGTTTAGTGTTGCTAGCGTCTGATTCTGTGTTGATCGAGTCGGGCTGTCTGTTGTCTCCGTTTTCGGCCGGTTGAACAACAAAATGTGTTTTTTTTTCATTATGTAGTATCCGTTCTGCTGCATCTAAAATCCTTTTTGGTTTGGGAACCTTTGGTTTTGAAATGTTTTTTTCAATCAAAATGCTCGATTTGAAGTTGTTGTACTCCAACGCATTGAGCGAAACGAGGTGGTAAATACAAGATAGTGGCGGTCACATTGTTTCATGCGACAGCCTCCCTCCTCCCTATTGCATGCCTTCGGCAATGCGCGAGACAGTTTTTTTTTCATACAATTTCTCTTCTAGGAAATTGTTGAAGCTTGCCCCCCCCTCCCCCCATTTCTCTACTCTTTCTTGTGGGCACCAGCGGCCTGCTGAAACACTTTGATAAATCCAAGTGCTTTTTAAGGATCGGCTGGTTTGACTGTACCAAAAAGGTGGACTGAGCTGCCAAACACGGGCAAAGAGGAACGTTTTTTACTGTGTTTATGGCTAATAATGGTCTCTATGATAAAAATAAGCCTAAAAGAGAAATAGAAAAAATGTCGATTCTTCCAACACCATTCTCCAATCTTTAGTGTGACTATTTAAATAGGAGAAGAAGGGCGCATAAACAAATAAACGCACACATCTTTTTACCAGCACAGAGCTTCGTTTTTGGGCCAAGTTTGGGAATGTTGGCTATCTTCTAATAATTTAACTGAAACTTTTGATACCTGCATAGAATTTTAGACAATCGATGAAAGAGAGTCCTGTAATTTTTGTTTGTTTTGAACTTTGTTTTAGGCATATGTGGCGTACCTCAAGTCCATATTTTTAATGAAAAACAAGAACATATTTAAAATTTCTGCATTAAATACTGATGCATACGCAAGGTAAGAAATCTAAAACGAAAGTATTTCTTTTTATTTCAGATACGTTATTTTATACCCCTTGCTAAATTAGTGTGTGTTGCTAAAAAAAAAAAGTATTGCAGCCAAAATCTATTTTAATTTAATGCAGAGAACAATACTTGATTCTTTTCCACCTTTTTTTTCAAGGTCTCTTGGCATGGCTGTCTCTCCACGCATTCGTTTCTTACAGAAATCTCAAAAGCTACAACAAGATTCTAGCAAAGCAGTTCATCCGGAATTCCTACGCAGCAAACTTGGGTTGGTATTGCAGCTTTTATCACAAATAAGTGTTGTTGCATGGATAGTTAATAGGATAAGGTAGCTGACGATTAGCACGACTGTCTACCTTCAGGCTACCATCCATTGAGCAGGGACGTGCAATACCAGGTTTTTCAATTCGATATTTTCAAGTATTGGTATCATGATACTTTCCGTTCGTTGCACCACCTCGATCACACTTCACGCGATTTTTTCTACATGATACTTACTTGATACTGATACTTTCTCGATGCCGATACTTTTTCAATACCGATACTCTTTTTTGATACCGATACTTCGAGAATTAAAAAAAAAACTTAATGAATGGTAACTGATGAACTACTTAAAGGAACTCGGAATGAAGTCTTCACAACTTCGTAATGAGTAAAAATGAGTAAAGGTAAGCCTTACGCTGTTTAGGTCTCTTCGCCGTTAACAATACTGACATACGTTGATCCTAAAAAAGTGTGCGATTCTTTTCGATACCGTCAGTGCTACCGAAAATTCAATACCCTGTTTTAAATTTTGATTGTATTACCGATACCAAGAATCAGTATTAGTATCGAAATTCAATAATATCGTACACCTCTGCCATTAAGTTATTTTAATCTCGACGTATCGGTATCGAAAAAATCTATCGACATCGAGAAAGTATCTTTAATACCAATATCAGTGTACCAATAATCAATTATCGGTATCGAATTGAAAATTTGGTATCATATACCACTGCTTTTTATAAAGGTGTTTTTACCATGTGGCCAGCAGGTGGCCAACCAATTGTTAAAAGGTGTTAGGGAAAAGTTCCTTATTCGTTGGTTTGTTGAAGTTGTATATTGAGAGTCATCTGTAACTACGATCGCAGAAATTAGTAGGTTTACTCCTATACTCGAACTCTTATAATCAACTGTTTTGCTGCAAATTCGGCTCGACTTAACACGATTTAGTCGTCATGAATTGGTTCCAAGCACAAGGACTTTGTCACCATTGCAGGCACCGCATGGATATATATATAATGAAAGCGATGAAACTGATTCTGCCAGCATAAATACACTGCCAGGAGCCATATCGTAGAACACGTGCGTAGTGATATTGTTAATTTTTTTCACTTTATGACAATACACTGGCAAGCCAATCACACTGAACTTCTTTGTTGATAACTTGGCTCATGTTCGAAGCCATTATTGTGACCCTACATCGGTGTAAGATACTTTTTCGCTTTTGCTATTTCAGTTTCAGTGTTCAAATGGAAGTAAAGCGCCCAGCAATCTCTGGAAGTTTAGGTGAGTTTCGGCGCATAAGTTCAGCTACAATCTGATTGGCAGTCTGATTTGTTGTTTTGAAGGTGAAGTATGCACACGTGGTTTTAGTTCTCTTTCGAGTTCGAGTTTTAAATTTTTCTAAACTAGCTGTATATTTTTTATGCTTACTAAATTAACACTGCGCCGTATCGTTTTAGTTGACCAAAATGTCCAACTTAAAAGCTAAACTAAAACTGCAGACAACCAATTAGAGCGTAGCTGAACGTACGCACCGGAGCTCATCTAACAGCCAGTTAGGGCTGACGGGTTTACCTCGATTCAAGCATTGAAACAGAGGTTGAAAGGCGAAAAATATCTCCGATCGCTCTGGATAATGTAGGGGTGAAAATAATGGCTTCGAACGTGAGACAAGTTGTCAACAACGACATTTCAGTGTCTCATCATAGCTTGTAAGAGCAGTTAGCTGGTCACAGCGGACAAAATTTTTAATAATGCCGCTCAATCGGAGGTACATAATTGTTCTGCGATAAGGCTACTGGCGGGTGCCGAAACTGTTTTTGAGAACCTTAATAGAAAATAAGGCAAAATAGACCAGTATAGGTAGATTTGTTGTTTGGGTGATCTGTGATAAAGTATTTCTGTTGTGTTGGTATGTGTGATTAATCAACAGCTGTTTTACAAAAAAATAAGTGAAGTTTTGTCATGGCAGTGTCTTTAAGATGGCGGAAGTGGTTTCCCTCTTTTATACTCTGTGTCATTGCATTGCACGCGGGGACAACAAGCCCCTGTGGTTCCAAGAAAGTGCGTGTATTTATTGATAAACATTTAGTCCTTCATTTCTAATAACCGTACAATAACTTTATAATTCCTGTTTGTACATCTGCAGTCATTCATTTGCTGAAAGTGGTTCTTCAGATAATGAAAATGCAACTACTGCAATTGATGAATCACGTGAAAGCTACAGCTTCAATTTGACTGAGCACAGTGACGATGAATTATTTTCGGTTGCTCGACGGATCCTTCCAGAAACTGATGATGGAGCTGAGGTAGGACAATAATGGTTATACTTTATTAAAGGTAGTTTAGGCTAATTAAACTTTTGTGTAATAGTAGCAGGTCTTATACTTCACAATGATAAAGGTGCATCGATTTGCTAAGATGTTGATTTCAATAACTTTGGATGTTAAAAAATGTGGTCGATACAGAATCCGAATCTAAAAACTATAGGTACTGAGGCGCTACTACTGAGGAGTTACTTCGCTAAAGCTTACAATCGAAATAGGAGATGACACAAATCATGACAAAACGTGAAAAAGAGTAATACAATATTATTTAACACTTAATCACATTTTACAGAACACAACCGAGTGGTTGGCCCTTCCATGCGCATGCTTTAAACTGTCAGTGCTTCAAAATGTAAACTTTAACTTTCTACTCATCCTGGAGGATGAATTTCTGAGGAATGAGAACGGACTTTCTCCGAAAATAAAAAAAAAAAAACAGAACAGCCTAAACAGGACAGGGTAGGGTGTGTTCTGCAAAAGATGCTTTAGTGTTAAATAATATCATGTTAGTCGTTTTCATGTTTCATCATGACTTTGATCTACCACTGTTACCGCTGATTACCGTGTTTGTTAATGACACAAATACAGTACAGTAAATCCCTGTTATAACGAAATGAACGGCAACATCTAAAAATGTTTGTTTTATCCGGTTTCTTTATATGCGGTTGTAACGAAAAAAGTTATATAAAAATTTGTCATAAGTGAAATTAAAAGAAAAAAAAATTGGTTGGGGGGGGGAGGGGGGAAGATGACTTAATTGTAAGACGAAATAAAGAAATATAAATGTAAAATACAAAATATGTTGTATTAAGACACAAATCGTCATGTACAGTAATTTTGGCCTAGGCCTACACAAATAAACCCACTTTTCCAGCATCTACGCGACACAATTCCGTGTCTTTCCTTGAATCGGCTGATCCATCCTTCACTTGCCTGAAATCCTTCGTAGCCAAACAAAAAAACAAAATAATTTGCCTTTTTTTTTAAATCTTTAAAATCTTCTTTTATACAAGAATCGGTGCTATCACTGGCACATTTCTGGCACCAACATGTGCAAATCTTTAACTATCTTTTAAAATAATAATGAGCGAACTACGGGGGAATTCCTTTGTCTGCCACTACCTTAGCCTTTTGTTGTCCAGAAAGATATATACAGCATCAACCGCTTTTATGATTGCCACTTTGAACTCTAACGTTAATGCTGTAAATTTTTTCCGACATAGTTATTTTTTTCTGCTGCTGGCACAATGGCAGAGCCGCCTACGTCGAATGGAAGAGCGAGCGCGCGCAATAAATGGATTAGCCATTCATGCTTGCCTTTCCCTTCTCGTGCACAGAAGTGGGTTAGCCCAAGTGCGTGGAGCGCTCAAACAAGCTCAATCCACGTAGGGGAGTACGGAAAAAAAGATGACTTTTTGAAGTTTATGCGGGAACAAGCGGATCTGTTACTGGGGCCCCCATCGGTTATTTTTAACTGGGAATTACGTCTAAACCCGAAACATGAATCTGAAATTCGTTACATGCCTGATTACAGTAATTGATTTGTACATTGCCTGTAACGAGAATTTTTAGCTCGTTCGTTTAATACGGGATTTAGTTTTAAGCAATCTCATTACAGCCGGGTCTTACTGTAGTAACTTTATTCATAAAAAAAAACTAATGGTTCCTTGGATGGGCTTGACAGCCACTGACACCTGGCCTAAAGTTAAATTACACAACTGAAAAAGAAACATACATCGTGCTTAAGAAAATGCAGTACAGTATTTACAATAAAAATAAAATGAAGCCCCAGTCGTAGAGATTTACATGGCATGAAATGCAAGCTTTTATCATAAAAAGAAAACTGGACATACCATAGCCAGGGATAGCAAAGTGTGTCCTTCTAAAAAAAAAAAGGTGTATATAGAGTAAAACAAAAAAGTATGCACGATAAAAAATGTATAATATAGTTAAAATTAAAATCAATAACGTTTCAAAAACTTTGATAGGTCAACCAATTTTAAATTTCCATATGTTGTTCGGCAATATACTTTACCTGTAAATTTTAGCTTCTTACTACCTGCAAATACTTACTTCAGTAATTATGCTTAAAATCATCATTTTACGCTATCACTGCTCATTTATCAACTAAAAAACTCCCTTTTTTTAGCTTGTATCCAAACTTTCTCTCCTCTCCCGCCAGGGGCGCTGCTACTCCTAACTAGGAGGCCGCCATCTTGTTTGTTCCCCTCATCACATTTTGAGCACGTTGTTAGGGTAGGACGTGTTTGGCATCGCTGCCTTTGTTTTCTTGTTTGGAAGCAAAGTTATCAACTTTTCTGGGCAGAATTATGACCACGATAGAAGAATCAAACGATCTATTACGTGGGAGACTCAATTCGAAGAAATTTGATGCGTGTAGCTGCAAGAAACAGTCAAGAGATTTTCACCCTCTTTGCCGTGAGTGCAAGCCCTGAAACTTCGTCACCAAAGTATGTGAACTGTGCGATTTGCATCATCGTTCAACTATGAAGGACATTTTGCATACGTGGAAGATATCGGATCAGAAAGCAGATCAAAGGGCCAGGGCAGCAGCGGCAGGTTTGGTTGATGATGAAACGGCTGCAGCTTGTCAACCGGAGGGAGAAAATAAGATGGCGTCAACAAACGAAAATGACTTTGCTGAAGTTCACGAAAGTGTGGTGGTGTGGGATGATGCAAAGTTGTTTGAGGATGGAGTAGGACAGGTGCCGTTCTCAATTGAAGAGTTGCTGGCGTTGATGCAGACCACAGCCAACGTAATTTTTGATGCGAAAGCCGCTTGTGTGGAGCAACGAATTAAAAAAAAAAAAAAAAAAAAAAAGTCGGCACCCTAATGGCTAATATGCTTCACTTGTTGCAACCATTGTTAGCCAAAGAAGAAGAAAATCATTGGATATTAGGAACCGAGGTGTCTGTTGTGACATCAAGTCGTGTCTGCGATGCAGTCGCTAGCTATGCAGGCGCCGGCCGTCAGGAGGCGCCACGTGTCGGAGAGGTTAAGACTGCGTCTGGATCAAGTCCGGCGGCTGTAGTGAAGAGCTCGGCGAAGAAAGGAAAATCGCGGGTCAGGAAATGACAGTACTCAAATGGCCGCTCCCGGTGTGGGAAATAGCGGTTCGTATGAGCACTTCAGCGAAAAATCACGCAAAACTGTAGGAGTAGTAAAGTCCAGTGAGGACAAATTTACGAAACTACTGGACATAATGAGTTGGTTATGGCGTCAAACACCATAAGAGCGTGAGCGTTTAATTTTTAAAAGAGTACCATTTAAAAAAAAAAAAAAAAAA